>PVKB01001423.1:0-198120 GCA_004027205.1 Ctenodactylus gundi
GCCGTACTCAATGGTGAACCACTTTGTTATGCTACTCGCCTAAGTCAGAATTTCACAGAAAGACCAGAAGAAAAGCTCCCACAATTAGGGGTCGCCTGTCAGAAGACATTAAGGCCTTCCTCTCCTGGCCTGTCAGGCCTGCTGCAGATACAAACCGCCATGGCAAATTGGCCCTCCGGACCAAAGGAGCAGGGATTTGTAAAGCCAAGGAGATGGAGCCTGCCTAAGAGCTGCTTCCACAGGGTGCTCGGAGATCCCTCAGCTTCTGCTCTCCAAGACTCACTGCTGTGTGCCTGGGAGAGGTCACAGGAGATACTCCTACAGGTGGGCCATGGGCGGATCTCCCCAGACTAAAGCAGTATGGAAAGGAAATGATTAAACATACACGTGGATGCACTTTGGCGTCCTATTTACTGAGCACTTTTCAAGTGCCACGTATCTTGTTGTTGTTGTTAATGAGTAGAATAATTCTTTAAAGTGATATATTATTATATTTACCTTCTAGGTGGAGAAAGTAAGCAATTCAGAGGAGCTAAGTAACTTGTCCATGGTTGCATATCTCGGTCGTGGCAGAGACAGGCTAAATTTGAACTTATTCATCTTTGCTTGACTCCAAATTCACTTTCCATCATATGCTACACCTCAATTCCTCCAGTAAGATTAGGAGATCTAGTCTATGCTTGTTTCCTTCTGAAAACATGGTCAGTACTCAAGTGTATACTTCACCATCTTTCTTGCATTCCCAAGACCATTTTCTACCTTTCTAATAGTATCAGTTACATACTTGGCAGTCACATACTTATGAAAGGAAGAAAAGAGGAAAGAAAGGGTAAAAGACAGGAAGTCAGGGAGAAAGAAATTCCTTAGATCCTTTGATTTTGCTTTGAACATTATTTTGTTCAGGAAGATACTTGATTTTGGGTCAAGAGATATAATGAAGATTCTTGGTACGCTGTTATCAGTTAGCTGAAGAGTTGAACCTTTTTCTCCTCACTTACAGAAACTGGAGATAACATAGCTCTCTTCAAGGTTAATGGTGAAGAATGAATAAGGTTACTGTGTGAAAGTGCTTAGCGTGGTTTCAGCACATAACAGGTACTCAAAATAATTCAATTAAAAATAAATAGGGCTTAGCCTTTGTTTTTTGTATATCAAGATAATACATTGCATATTTGCAATTATATCTGTGAAGCAAAAATTCTCTAAGTCATAAGAGAAATTTGTATGTTGTGGTTTGTGGTGTTCATATCACCAGGATGCTATGCTGTGAGTTAAAGATGTTCACCGTCTTAGGGAGACTGTGGCACGGTGTGGAAACTGTAACACCTCCAAGAGGTCAGCCATCAGTTTCCAGTAAGAGCAGAGTGATTATGATGTTATTTATTTCTTCCTAGTGAAGCACAAGGGAAACTGTCAGCTCATTTTGTGGAAGATAAAAATGAAGCCTCAAGAAACGACTGCTCTGCCAGAAGGAATTAGCACTGGAAGTTGGAATTGGCTGCCGTGCTTACCTTCCAGGGGCCTTGTGCTCTCCCTAGTCTCAAGGGGTTCCAATCTTTGCTATATTCCAGAGGCCATTAAAAGGACAATTTTTCAGGAAATCATTTTCAGAAATACAGGGAATCACCATCTTTCTCATTGCATAGATTATTGGAAGTAACATAATATTCATATAACATAAATTTGTTTCAAATCCTCAAGCTCCAGAATTCATATCACTGTCTCTTCTTTTTTCATGCTAACCCTTAATCAGCCATTTCAAATTCCAAAACACCAATAAAACAGAATGAGAAGAAGGATAATAAAAACAAAGGCTATCCTGATCATCCCAGGGGTGTTTGATAATTTTGCCAATGTTGGTCACCTTCTCTACCCTGACTTTTACTGATTCCTTGTACAATGTTTTGGTTTCTAAAGAGCACATCCTTTTTGTTCTGTCCCATATTTCCTTTTCTTTTCACTTCTCCTTGTCTGGGCAAACTTCTTACTTTTCCAAAGACAGATTCTGTCCTTGACATATATAATATTGTCTTGGGGCTGCTTGCCAACCAAACAGAAAGCTAACGAGATAAGTCTAGTTTGAAAATATTTTCAAAAAAGACTTCACTCTGTGAATACATTGAAAAACGCCATAATGTTTGAAAATACAGCCCTTTTCCTACCCACACAAGCATATAACACAGGATTGCTGAAGTGAAAGTGTGGATGGTTGTAGACAGTGATACCACCGGTGGTGGTTCATAGAAATGAATGATAAGATCTTTGCCTTTGAAAATCCATGAAAAAATGAACAACAAAACTAGAATGAGCAAATACCTTAGCTGTGGAAAGAAGACTAAGTTGGACCAGTCCAGTTTCAGCTTTCATTCATAATGCCTGTTTCCCAGGGAGACAGAACTAACTTATGGAAGACGTTTTTGTACATAGGAAGTACATCGTCTTTCTTCAAACTACTTCTGTTGGAGCATCCAGGAGGATGTCTCATTCACATCTGTCTCCCCATTCTCTGGAATGCCACCTTGCTGGCTATTGTGTAGCATCTAAATAGGGCACGCATTTCAAAGAACAGCTAATTTGTTCTTAGAGATGCTCTACAGATGAAAATAAGCCTGCTAATTATAATTCTAGGTACTTTTTAATAAAGAAGATAAAAAACAGGCAAACTCAAAGATAGACAGCTGAGGGCATTTGGATTTTTCTAAATAATGGAAAAAATTGAAACAACTTGAAACTTTATGCATACTGGCTCACATAATTATTTGCATGTTCATATACTGGCGTATCACACAAAATTGTGTTTGTTTGTTTGTTTGTTTGTTTGACACTGGGTCTCACTCTGTAGTCCAGGTTGGTCCTGAACTCATTATGTAGCCCAGGATGGCCTCAGACACACAGCAATTCTCTTGCCTCAGTCTCCTGAGAGCTGGGATTACACACATGCACCACCATGCTCAGTTTATGTAGTGTTGGGGAATCAAACCCAGGGCCTTGAGCTTGCTAGGCAAGCATTTAACTACTCAGCTATTCCTCCAGGTCCCCCTGCCCCATTTTAAATGGTGAGGTAAGTTTATGGAAATACATCTGTGATGTCTTGAACAGAAATGAAAGAAAAAAGAATAGCCAACATACCATTATATATAGTTCTACCAACCCAGCATTTAATTTCATGTATGAACACACACACACACACACATAAACGCGCACGCGCGCGCGAATATATATTTTACCCAAAATAACATCATATCCATCACTTTTCTAATAATAATAATAATAACATTTATTAGTTCAGTTACTAATATTTTCCCAGGTCCAGTTGAGGCCCTCAAGACACAACAATGAAAAAAACAAAAAGACTAGCATACTCCCTGTACAGTTTATGGGGTAAAGTAGAAATGGAAAATTCTACTTATTATGTATTTCCAAATCTTCATTTTTCTAGAATACATTTTTAAATGTTGATTGAATGTACAATTAATCTTAGCCAATGTGTGTGGTTTAAAACAATGAAGGCTCTTCTGTTTTTTTGCTATTTGTGCAAATATTAATGAAAAATTTTTATAACAAACATTTACAAATGTTTGTGTTTGTGTTTTCAGGATAGATCTATAGAAGAAAACTGATTTGTTAGAGGAAGTGTGTTTCTTGAATGCCTTTGGTTTCAGGTGTCCTAATTGCACTAAGACAGGTTGAATCAGTTGTAATTTCATACTAACCGTCACAGACCTTACTGAGTATTATCATATTTCAAAACAATTTTACCAGGGGGTGAGTATTTTTTTAAGTAGTAGTTCATTATTTTAGTTAGCTTGGCTTACCTCACTAACAACGTTCAATTATTTCATATTTATTAACACCAGGAATTCCCACAAGCTAGACAAAGATGGGCTGCCCCAGAATGAAGGGAGAGGGGAGTTTTGATTACAATGCATATTACTGGGGATTGTAATTACTCAATATAAGGCCCATTTGTGGGAGGGGTCATTCATTGTAGCCTTTTGAGGGAGCTACATCATTAACTTTAGAAATGATAACTATAGATAAAAGTATTAGTCCTATAAATGTGGTTTACATTCTCAGTTTACTTTTCCAGAATTACATGGGTTAGATGTCTCCAGTGGGAATGTGCAGGAGGTGAATGGAGAGGATTACTTTGGGCTCTTAGTCCCCCAGTGTCCCTCCTTCTTCTTTCCAGTCCCTTCTCATTCATGCTGACCTCCAGGCCCTGCCCCCCACCTGCTGCTGGCCTGGAGAAGAAAGCCCTTTCCATTGGCCTGGGCTGCCTGGGGAGATCTATATTACTCCCGGGAAGACAAGAGCTGTCCCCATCTTGGTAAAGTGTGAAATTCGGTTTTGATTGCAAAGGGAAGCCATTTCAACGGGATTACACGGTGACCGTGTAGATTAAACTCAGCCATATGGCCTAGAGATGCTTCTTCCTACCGTCAGGTAACAGTGCATTGTTAATGACATGGTGATGACATTTTCAAATGAAAAATAAAGCCACCTGGACAGGAAAAAAAGGAGGCCAAAAATGACAAGATGCTGGTAAGTATTAGCACAGCTTTTAACTTTCCACTGGCCTTGAAGAGGAGAGGCAATTTATTTAATTTATAAGTAAAACCAATGAGCATGATGTTACAAAATTACTTCTGTTTGCTTGGCACAGTAGAAAGAGATTTCCTGTTGTTATCAAAAGGGATTTCAGTGTTGACTCAGAGGTTGGTTAAATTCATTTAGTCTCAGGTTTTTTTTGTATTTTTTTTTTTTTACCCATTAAGTGGGCATAAAAATATACTATTCAGGGCTGTCAAAGAAAAAAAAATAATGGTTACGTGAAGGAGATTTGTGAACAACTAACTGATAGCCAAACAGTAAAAAGTTTTCATCAGTTGCAAGAACCAACAAGGCTGAGAAACAACCAAAACTACCGGCCCCCAGCCAGAATAGATACGTATTGCCGCCGGCACCGCTGCCTGGCATCTCTGGACGCCACAGGGCATACTGACCCCATCTCTAGCAGCGGACTTCGGATGCCCTGCTGTAGCTTGCTTGCAGTGACACTGCTTAGACACTGGTCGGTTGCAGCCACAGTCTCAGCTGCCATTGTGGCAGCAGTGACTTCTTCTCTTGTTTCTCTTTTCTATTTCTTTGTGCTTCTAGTCATCAAGTTTCTACGTGGGCTGAGAGCTCTGATTGGCTGAGACATAGATGGAGGAGAAACAGGAAAAGTGAGCATCTGGCCTTGTCTACATTTACAGTCAGAGACGGATTGCACTTTCTACCAAACTGCTTAGGAGCATCCAAAGGAAGGAGACTCAGTCTCAGAAGAGGTCAAGCAGCCAAGCACCAAACACAGCAGCGAAGAACAAAAATAATGACAAATATGAGAGGCTGAGGCAGGAGGATAGCAAGTTTGAGCTTAGCCTGGGCAGCAACTTAGTGACTCATTGAGATCCCCTCCCCCCAAAAAAAATTGTGGATGAATAAGGTTGGTGTGAGGGCCCTGTGTTTAGCTTCAGGTTTGGGGGAAAAGTCAAGTATGTTAGATTAGAAGTTGCAAAGTTCCTGTAAAACTGGCGAGGGAAGTATTTTCAGCTTTGTTGGCAACTATTCAATTTGAAATGTTAGTACAAGAGCAGCCAGGAGCAATGTACAAATGAAAAAATGTGTCTGTCTTTTCAATAAAACTTTATTTACAACAATAAGATTTGCTTTTCCGGTTATTTTCTGCCAATATTTGCCCAGATTATTATAGTGACAGCTAAGTGGACTTTACAACTGTCCTTCGGTGTCTGGCTGGAAATTAATGCAGGTGGAGATGCAGCAGCCCCTTCTATCCGGTGACACCTTCACTACCTCATTTATCTTACTGGCCACTGCACACTCCACGGTAAAACTGTTTCCAAGTTAGAGGGTTCATAACAAGTGAATTGTTTTTTTAATCAAAGCATCATTTGTCTCCTTTCCCCAGCCTTGCTGCACTCTTACACCTGTAAGAGGAAGTTTCAGCCATTTTCTGCCATAGTTGGTAGCACAGGGCGCTTAGCGTATACCAGGAGTCTGGTATTAACTTCTTTCAAAGGCTGTGCCGGCCTCATTGGTGTCATTCACCAGTAACTTGTGCCAGTCTGTACGTGATGTTCAAACAAACTGGGGCAGAGTCCGTCCGATGGATTTAAAGGTGAATCATCGGGTGTAAATGTTTATTGTCATTCAGATAAAATTATTCTTTGGTGAGGATTTTTTTTTCTCTTCATCATACATCTTGTAGGAATTGTGACGTTAAAGTGTATCGTGTATATACTATGTGCACGAGGAGCAGCAGGACTACAGGTGTCTTTCTCCCGGAGGACAGTCAATTGGTTTTGTTAGTCTTCATAAGCAATCTTTTATTTTTAATCCTGGAGGCAGTCATTTATTACGTCTATACCTCTCAAGCATAATACATGTTGCAGGGAAATGAGCTTATTCGTCATTATTCGAGGAAGGTTAGTCATCATTTTTATCAGAAATAGATTTGATGGCATGTGCAGAGAATCCCACTGATGGTGGGAAAAGCATACGATGGACTTTCCTTCCTCTCTCCTCCCTCCCTTCCTCCCTCCCTTCCTTCTTTTCTTTCCTTCCTTCCTTTCTTCTTTCCTTCCTCTCCCTGCTTGCTTCCCTAGAATTCTTTCTGTCCCTTCCTCACGTTCTGAACTTGAAGGTAAATGGAGCCATCCTCCCGGATGCATGATAGCTCCAATACTGCGAGGGCTGCAGAGGTTGAGAAGCTGTTCACTCAGCCATCCTTAGCACTTGGCTCGTTGCTGTCCTGATTACTGCATCGCCAGATCCCATCTGCTTTCTAGACAAGAGGAGGAGGGACAAAGCGCAGAACGATAGCTTCGGCCAAAGATGTCCTCTTCTAAAGTGGCCCTGGAAATGTGCTTTTTTATTTCCAGAATGTTACTGTTTAAAAATCAAAATTCTTTTTTCAAGGGAAAAGAAGAGGATAGATATTGGGTCTTAAAAAAACTCAAGGCTTTCTCTTTAGTAGATTTTTAGACAAGGAGCCACTGCATGCCAATTCATGAGCCTTCTTTGTGAATCTATTTCTAACCCTTTTAACCCTCACTGCTTGTCTGTACCTTTAAATTGGAATATAGGGTCTAATTTCTCAGCACAGAGCCATCAGTTTCATTTATGGAGGCACTGAATATGCGAAGGAAACATTACCCTGAGGTCTCCTCCTCCACACCCCTGATAGTAGAAACAAACGCCCAGAGGTACTAAGTGACTTGTCCAAGTTCACACAGCTAGAAAGGGAGATAGATCTAAGATTAGAACACACAGAATTCTAGATTTCATTTATCAATTGCATTTCAAGATCGTAAGCATGACAAGCTGTCATAGCAGGTAGTGTCTTCTCCACCTGATTCCCTCCAATATGAAGAGCTGCCTGACCTTTGGTTTTTGAACTACATCACTTCTCCTTCCTGCTTTTTCTATACCAAGGGCCCTTGAGGATCTTAATCCAGCTCTCATGAAAGATTTAGTAGATTCTGAAAAAAAATATTTTCCAAACCTTGGGTCATGTATTGCTAACCAGTCATATTTCCTATAGAAAACCAGAGGTCCCTTCTGATCCTCTCTCATCCTCTCTACCCAGTTCCCAAAGAATAGTATCACATCCACAAGATTCTGCGTGATATTTTAAAACTCTACTTATTGTAATTATTTATTTCAGTCCTTCTTCAGATTAAGGATTTGACTCATTAGCTTTCAAATTTAGAAAACTTTTACCTATAAATGTATTTAGAAGTCGAAAGAAACATTATGGGTATGTTACTTGAAAATGTAACTGACTCACTGTTCAAAAATAAATATTTCAATCTGTTTCCAGACTTTTTATGTACTCATAATTATCGCTTGGATTTAGCTCTTGCATCACTCTTGCCTTGGTCGAGGACCTTATCATTTCTTCCAGGCCCTCTGCCTCTCAAATTGTCTCCAATCTACCTCTTCTCTCTGGCTTTTCATAAGCTCTCTTTGTTCATCAGATGTCTCAGATATCCCCTCCTCCAGTAAGTCTTGCTTGATCCCACTTTACACAAATTAATCACTTTTTCTCTTCACCTTTCATGTATTCTGTTGGTATTGTCCTTCCCCCTCTAAGGTGGAAGAAAGAGAAAAACAAACAGATTGTGAATTATGCTTAGAATTTAGAAAAACCTCCACAGTCCCTTTTATTGAATAGACTGTACCGTATCAGAAAAAGAGAAATACTGACATTTTTCATATTGACCACCGGAAGTTACAATAAGCAGTTTGTAGCTCAGAGAACAATAGCTCTGAAGAAGAGGAGCCAGGAAACTCCATGATGCTTTATCTAACTTGACTATAATAATTTGTGAATCCTCATTAATTGCCTAGCAATGTAGCATGAATCTTGAAAGAATATTCAGGTATAAAAGACAAGGAGGGACTCCTAGTGTTGTTAGCTTAGTCCACTGGGAGTACGATTTCAACTTCTATTCATCCTGGCTTTGATTCGTTTTTTGTCCTTAGAACCCTCTTCTCCATTCAGCAAATTTTAAAAAATTTATACAAATTCTCAATGTGTGTGCAGGTTTTGGGTGGGCTGTGGAAATTGATTTACGAGTCAACCACTTTTCTCTTTTCTCGCCATATCCCGCTTGAGTGGTTTGTCGGCCCTGGGCTTTTCTTTCATTGAAGGAGAATAAGGTTGTCTATGGAAGAGGTCAGCATTTCAAATTGGTGGAGTTCAACTGCACAAATGACATAGAACTGACAAGAAAAGACAGGGGGTTTGGAGGTCACAGACTGCATAGGTCTCGCTTAGGGTTTTTGCTTTGTGATGAACCCTGGCACCAAAATGAATTAAATAACAGGCTTAAGGACTATTGAGGGAGGACTGAATGCAAATCAAAGATAAGTAGAAGTTTTCTTTCCTAAAATGGGAATGATTTTTTTCTCTTCTCTCTCCCCCTTCCATATCTGTGCCGGCAAGAGCTGCATGTTAAACACGATTTCGCTGGCATTATGCTGGGTGCTTTCACTCCAGGCTTCTGCGATGGCCTATCTTGGCCTATGATTAATGACCTGCTAGGCAATTTGGAAGCCATAATAACTCTGCAGTCCACACACAAACTATATAGTCGCATTCCTTTTGCGGATTTGCCAAGCTGTTACCAAGGGGCCCACAGAAGAGCCGGATTGCTGGAGAGATAGCGAAGCATTTCTGCAAATGCATTTGGGCCTTATCTTTGCTGAAAAGTGCAATGAGCAGCAGGCTCATTTACAAAATTCAAAGTCTAGATCTCACAGCTTTTTTTAATCTCAGCCCAGATTAGGGGAAACAAACAAAGACAAAACAAAACAAAACAAATGCTTGAAGAAATAAAAGCTGGTAAAAAACCAAACATTCTACATGGTCCCTAGGTTCTGAGTGATTACAACCCCAACACGGTGGTGCTCTCAGATTTCGAATCGAATTCATCAAGGTCTGGTGCTAATAATGTCCTCTAGAAGCAAAAGAAGCAAACGTTACACTTCAAGGGTTGTATGGAATAGTTTGTGTACACTCCCAAGAAGTGAATCTGCACAGAAGGGTGAAAGAATATGGTACGGGACTGTAGGGCAGGTATATCAGGGACCCAGTTCAGTCCCAGTTCAGTTCCGCCTTGCTCTGTGACCACAGACGCAGTTCTGTTCCTCTGTGAACTACAGTTTCATCATCTGTTCAATGAGAAGATCAGACTTGACCATCCAGGAGGCCTCGAGGTCTTACTCACATTGCACAGAAAGCAACGGGAGCCTACTAGGCTCTTTAGGAAAGAGAAAAGATAAAGGTCTCTGAGCGCAGAACGTTTCCATTTTTAGAGAAATGACACGATCATTCATAATAAATGTAACTAGTAAGTTATGGCAGAAAAGACTGAAAAAATCAAAAGCAGGAAGGAGCAAGAGGAAGCAGGACTGTCGTGAGGTGGGAGCTGGGGCAGAGCACAATCGAAACATGGTGGCCGGTGGGATTTGGAGGAGCTCTGAAGGAGGGAGGGAGGCAGCCACACGTTTGTGTAAGGAAGAACTATTCTGGCAGAGACCTCGTCTACAGCAAGGGTTCCCACAGCTTATGAGTACATTAGTGCTAATGTTTTCTTTGAGACTGACTAGCTTTTAGGTAGTTGGGGGGGAGACTTTATCACTCAGACCCATGCTATCCAACTTGGATATGTGTTGAAAGCACCCTGGGAGTTACAAAAATATAGAAGTCTGAGTCTCACTCCCAGAGATTCTGATTTAACCGATCTGGAGTGTGACTCCAGGCACCATAGTTCTCCACACGTTTCTTTTCTGCAGTTGAGGTTGATTTCGAGCCATGACAACATTTCCAGTGGCTGTTTGTCACTGAGGAAAGTGATCTTACAAATCATACTGTCAAGTAAAATAACTGTTGCTCGGTCTACAGGTAATTTTATCAAAAATCTTCTCTGCATGGCAGTGGTTGGGCAGTAAATAGTACGGTGGTCCGTGCCAACAAAGTACAGAGGAAATGTACACGAGAAAAGGATTCTTTAGATACTGAGGCAGCAATAAAGTCATGAACCACGTGGGTTCCAAAGCTCAATCTCTCCCAAACCAAACTGTTCAAATTCGATTCAACTTCAGCCATAATCATGTAAAATGGGATCATGTCTTTTATTCAAATTCCTACTTTCTGTCTAGACTAGAATAATATGTGAAGTCACTTGTTTGATGTAATACACAAATATATACGTATTTATGTAAAAATGAAAAATGTTTGCCTGTATTCTGTCTACAGACATCTCCTCTTCAGGATGATGACTAGAGAAAAGGGAGCTGTATGTTTGGAAACGCAGCCGAACGGGGCGAGGTGGGGATAACAAACCAAGGAGGAGAACACCGGAAACTGAGGGCTCACGGTTGCTGTTTTATTTACATGTGAAAACGGATGATGTTGGACCAAAGAGAATCAAAGTTAAGTGGTTGGGGTAGGCTTTGTAATTATGCAGCCCATTAATCAGTTTTGGAGCATTTGGATGATTAACAGATGGATTTTTCTTTGGAATTCCCAAACATCGTTTCCTTTTGACCGTATGGCCAGACTTTTCTTTTCTCTCTTTGTGTCAAAGCATTGTGACGGGAAGCCAAGGTCACGCCACATGAACTCAGTGGAGCCTAAGACACAGGCTTCAGTGGGTTTGGAAGAAACAGTGAAATGATTGTTTTGTTTTAATAATTGTGTCTTATGGAAGTGCTTGCCTGTGAAAGAAAAGCATGTAAAATTCTTTTTTAAAATTAGCCTTTGGTTACATGCTGAGGCAAATCTCAAAATCCCATGGTTTTTCAATATATACAGCAAAAGATCCGTTCTTTCCTTACCTATTCCAATCAGAAGGCGGCTACCTACTTTTGGAATATGTACGGCCCCAACTTAAAAAATAGGAACAGGGTTCCTTTCTTAAAAATATTAATTTATTTACCAAGTAATAAGTGAATTAATTCCCACTGTAAAAAGCTTAGGAACTATAGATGACAACTATCACTTCCAACCGTAGTTTCCATCCCGCAAAGAATCGCTGTCACCAGGTTAGACACGTACTGTACCTTCTTTTTAACAGAGTTTCCACATATGTGAGGTTTTAGAAGCACCTAGTGCATGTGCTTGGGTGCATGTGTGTTTTACGAAATATGTATGTCACTACATTTTACATCTTATTCTATGTCTTAGATACTTATTCATCACTGGGACAGAATAAGCAGCACCCGCAACTTACAGGAGGAAAGATTTATTTTAGCTCACAGTTTCAGAAGGTCTTGCATGGTCCATTCATAGGCGGCTGGCAATGGTGGAAGCCCATGGTGAAGTTCTAGCCAGAGAAAAGCTCTTCATAGCGTGGCACACAGAAACCAAGTGAGAGAGCAGCTAGTCCATTTCTGGAAAGAGACTAAAGCTTTCCCAGGAGGAAGCTGGAACAGTGTTTCTTTTTTCACCCTTTTTATTTAGTTCCAGCTGCCAATTGGGCCACCCACACCAAAAGTGGGTGTTCTTCTCTCATTTTCTGGGCCACAAGTCAATAGCATACACCTGAAAGCTCTTCTGGGTGCACTTCCCAACCTCAAGCCTACATAATCCCTTCAGGTCAAAACCCAAGCATCTGTCCTTTCCAGCCAGGCCCAACTTCTCAGCAGCACACGGTTCTGTAGGTAACCCACTACATCCAAACATATGAAGTATTTGGGGCATATCCAAGCCAAACAATCTACCACTGTCTTTTACACATAAATACCTTGTATATGTGTATTTTATATGTGTATTAGGACAATGAACGTAAATTTATTTCATTAACAAAATATAGCAAATATAACAAAATTTCCAAGTATGCACCTACATTCTGGAGATGTTGTGCTAGAACAGTGTTGCTGAGCTATCCATGCAAGACACTTCCCTTTTTTGAGCCAAGGTCTCGTTCTGCAGTCCAGGCTTGTCCTGAACTCAATATGTAGCCCAAGCTGACCTTAAACACATGGCAATCCTCCTGCCTCAGCCTCCCAAGTGCTAGGATTACAGGCACTGAGGAACAAGGGCAAGGAAAAGACAGACAGGACAGTTCAGAAAAGGGCTCTACGAATAACCACTGTCAGCTGCGACATTAATTTACAACTCTTGTCACGAATGGAACACACTCTCATTGCCTGTGACATTTGATTCTGTGAGAATAGCTATTGTTTCTGGGAGAAATGAACATTTTTCCTTTTAGGAGGTAGAAGCAAAGCAGGTTGGAAACAGCCATGGAAAGAGGACAGGTGGATAGGTGGAGGATGTGGGGAGGCAAACTTTGCGAAGCCAGGTAACCAGATCCCCAGTATGAAAGATATTTTGGAAGAACATGTTGGATCCTAGAAAACAATTACTTGCATGCTAATTACCTTCTGCTGGGTGTCTCCCCAACCTAGCCTGGGGCTGATGGCTGCTGTAAATGCAGGCCAGAGAATAGACCTTCAGGACCTGCATCATTGTTCATTTCAGGATTTGGTTAAGCCTGAGACATCAAAGACAAGGTGGGTTCTTCTAACTTCCAAGGCCTAGGTACAGAAGGAATTGCAACTCGAGTGTATTGAGTACCTACTATGTACCCAATGCTGGTACATACACAAGGCTCATTTCATTTTGACCCTCTTAATAACCTTATGAGATAGAAGTTGTCATTACTGTTTGACACATGAGAAAATAGAGTTAAAGTTGTAGGTATAAGACAAAAAAGTAAAATAGATCATAACTTTGAGTCTTCAGATATCAAAATCAATACTCGCTGACTGTGTATATTCCCAATTCCATCACCAGAGGCAAGAATAGTCGTCAATGGGAGCCTGGCCCTTCCTCTGGCCTTTTCTGTGATTATGTAAGAGGAGTTTTACAGACTCATTCATTTATTTTGAGGTCCTAGTTTTTATTTCTAAAGGAGACATTAACCTGTCTCTCCCTCTCTCTAAGACGGTCTGTACTCTATGTGCAGAAAATACAGCAGATGCCCATGATTGTGAGGATATGTCTGATATATATCAGCTTAAAGAGAAAGATGGGCAAGAGATCTCGAATTCCTTAGACTGACATTAAAGTACTTTAATGTCTGGCCTCGATCTTGCACTCCAGACTTGTCTCACAAGACCTCTCTTAAGGAACCACATTTCCGGCATGGCTGGTTTATTCCTCTCATTTCTCAAAATTGTATTGAACTATTTCCATTAAATCCCAGGCACTGTTTTAGGCTGTATTAAGTGCAACAATGAAATAAAAATAGGAAGAGGTCGGCATGATTGGAGCAAATAGAGTGTCTCACTGAGAATGTCAGAAGAGGTGGCAAGATCCCCAGGAACCAGAGATCTAGGCACATTCATCTGGTGCTTCTCAAAGGTTCACACTCAGAATTATTTGAGGATTTTGTGAAAATGTGGGTGCTGTAGAGTAGGTCAGCATGAGGCTTGAAACTCTGTTTCTTGGGAATCTCCAAGCTGGGGCTGATCTTGCTGGTCTTTGGATCCAGATCTGATTAACCAGGAGCCAGTTCCCTTGCCAGATTCCAACACTAGCATATGCCCGAGATATGGTGGAAATGCCAGCATGCTGACTTCACACTCAGCTCTGTCACTTTTGATATCGCAATTTTTATCCTTTTTTTCCTCCAGTTTTCCAACGTCCTCCTTATCCTCCATCTTCTGCCAGGTTCTCAGCCAAATGATAGTTCTGTACTCATTGCCTTAGAGAAAGGATTGAGAGGCCTAGAAGCAGAAGCGGAGAAGATTTTCCTCCCCTCCAAAATTTCACAGCTGTCTTCACCTTAGCCTGAACCTAGCCTAAAGGATTGTTTTTAACTAACATGTGCTAAGATTTTCTATTAATACAAGTTCATGCTTCAAAAAATTCTTCAATTTCACATAAAAAGCCAGGATTATTTGCTTATTTTAAAAACCTGAAAAGTCTAGGAGGAGAGTTCTACCATCCATCTGCAGGCAGCAATTAGTTGGAGCTTGTAAAGCTAGTCCTTCTCTGAAGGGGTAGGATATGAGCCCACCTTGCCCAATGGACTCATTTTCAATTATGTATATTGCTCAAGACATGAAAAGAATCTGGATAAAAGGAAATAGCTCAGAAAAAAAGTGAAGAAGTCAGGGAGTGCAAAGAGGAGGACCAGACCTAATGACTATGCAGTCAGAAATCCCAGTCAGCCATGAGGAGTGCAGGACCTCTTAGGAGGTCTCAGGAACGGAATCCTCTGTAGACTGCCCAGCCCTTCCTTGAGGGAATGTGACCCTTGTTGTACCATAATTGTGGCAGATGACTGAATGCCAGGCATCGGACAGGAACTTTCTTTCTATGGCTCCAGCTAGCAAGGCCATGGACAGTTCCTCAATTGACACTTCCACGACGGCAGTTTTCTCCCAAAATATCCCAGGATACTTGCGTGCCCAAAGGAGAAGGGCTTAGTCCAAGATCCCCAGCAGAGCTGTGGTGGAAGCCAAGCAAAAGCCTTTTGTATCTGTAGTGTAGGGGACTGAGGAATTTTGCTGAACTCACCGGAGTTCCTTTTTGAACAAGAAAAATGGTTTCCTACACCCCTAAGGTGGACTGGTTGTAAAAATGGAACCATCCTTCCCCTCCTTGTGTCTAAATCCTTTTGCATATGTCCTTGGGAATCTTTCTTTCCAGCGGCGGTTTGTTCCCCCATTGAGTCTGGACTGGCCTTGTGACTGATTGGTCAATAGGATGTGGCAAAAGTGACATGCCAGGCCAAAATCTAGGTCTCCACAGTTTCTGTGTGTCTTTTTCATCTTGTGCCTCTGGCACCCTGCCTGCTGCCATCAAAAGTAGGTTAGGCAAGGCTGCTGGAGGAGCAGAGACCCAGTGCACAGATACCCGCCAAACCAGCTGTGGTCCCTGGCTGACCCAGTAGCTGATGAAGGTGAGGTGTGAGGCTGCCAAGTTGAGAAGTACCATTTAGCTGCGCTCAGCCCAAGTGGCTGACCCATATTGTCATGAGCCCATTAAATGGCTACTGTTTTAAGCCAGGAAATTTTGTGCTGGTTTTATGGATTTATTTGAGGGGGGCACGAGGCACAAATGGCACCACTCCATTTAACACACTGTTGTTAGTTCGCTAGGATGCCTGTAACAAAGCACCAAACGTTGAATGCCTTAAAACAACAGAAACTTATTCTGATACAGTTCTGGAGAAGACTGAAATCAAAGTTTGGCAGCGTTAGCTCTTTTTATTTTATTTTATTTTTTTTTCCCTGAAGCTCTTAGAGAAAGTGCGCTTCCTACATCTACTTTAAGCTCTGGCGGCTGCCAACAATTCTTGGCTCCCTTAGCTTAGAGACACATTACATTCAGGCTGACCTGCTATGGTACAGTGTTGTTCTCTTGTATCTGTGTGTCCAAATTTCTCTCATTTTTAAAGGATACCAAAGGTTTACCAAATCCAATATAACCATAACGTGACTACATCTTCAAGAGCATTTCCAAATAAAGTGACATAGTCACAGGGCATGAAATTTCAATTTCAATGTATCTTTAAAAAAAAAAAAACAACATTCAACTCCCAGCATACACCTATGAAACTATTCATATTGGAAATCCGAAGATTTCAACAACACCTGTCCAAAGAGTCTTTAGGACATCATTCCTCAGTAAGTACCTCCAATCTTTAGGCCTTACATGTGAGTTGCAGGGTTGTGTCACTTTATATAGGTGGAAAGTGCAGCAAATTTGGAGAGGAATATTAATATTTTTGTACATGAATTATCTCATTGGATCCCTAAAAATTTCCTTAAGATATAAAAATGTTATTTTACAATTTTACAAAATGTTATTTCAAAGATCTTGAGAAATTGGACTACATCACATTGCAAATATATGCAGCAACAAATGTTTGAATACAAGCTTAACTGATTTCAGAAAAGATTTTTCTTATGTATCCTGGCGCTTTTCCTTAGACGTCAGGAAGTCTGGGTCTCTGATCTACTCCTTTTTCCACTACATGGTGTGACCTGGAGTGAGTTGAAATTCCTTTCCTTTAAAAGAGAGCTAATCAGTGCAATCCTCATGGATTTTTTTGGACTATCTAGAGAGATGATGTGCATTGTGGTAGCAAGGGCTAGGTCTAGGGGTTAGATAGCCTTAATTTAGAATCTCAGCTCTGGCTATGTGACTCTGAGCCTGTCATTTTAGCTTTGGAAGATTTAAATTGTTTATCTAATTATAGGAGCTAATTAAAGTTCCTATTTTAAAGTATTACTGCAAAATTAAATATGATTTTATGTGTAACATATTTAGCAATATCTGGTCGTAGTAAGCCATTAGAGATCATCTACGATTTGCTGTTTAAAAGCCTTTTCTAAAGTTCTAAGTTTTAACTAATATCACTTACTGCAATTATACTTATATTTTGGGTTTCATTGAATCATTTACTTTCTGATACTAGGTGATGTCTTTGTTTTTTTTTTTTCTAACTGAACATCACCCTGGCTTGACTTGTAAGTAATACCTCTATACAACCATAAGATAGACCTACTCCTTTGTAGGAAGACAAAAACTCCTGCCTCAGAGTTCAGGTGCCCCCTCTGGGAGGGGATGGAGGCTGTCAGCCTGTTTTAGGCTCTATGCAGTCCCCGGGTCTGTGACAGGACCCTCATTAGCTCATCCCGTCTGCACATGCTGTGACCTGCACAGCCTACATCTGTCCATGGTTGTTCCAAGTCATCACATGGCTGGCTTCCCTAGAACTCTTTCAGCTTGAGCGACTCAGAGGAAGACCAAATGCCTATCAAAGTGTTCACAAGGTTATTCTAATGAGCTTTGAAAACCTTGCCTGGCTCCCTGTCTAATACCCTTGGGGAATCTCATTTGTAAATTGAGACTTTCAGCTTCTATTCTCATTCTTTCTCAAGATCTTACTCTTATGTTTATCTCACTCAGCAAAAAGTCAACCCATGTGCAAGGCTCTCAGTTCATGTCCATGGTCCTTTCTTTGGGAAGTCACTTTAAATATAGATCTAATGCTTTCTACCCTCATGAATTTACCACAGCTCTTGAGGTCAAGAATCACTATCTTCCCCCAAAAAAGTTATCTTCAGCCTAGGAAGTAGTGTGACTTAAGATTTCTGGTTATTGAAGGAATTCTGTGCCTGATGGTGACCATAGTACACCTTCTGCTTCCTGTCGTGATGTGATGAACAGCTTTCCTCCAGCTGGGCTCCTGCCATGTGCATCTACCATTGCCAGCCACCCATGAATGGAATGAGACCATCAGAATTGTAAGATAAAATAAACTTTTTATTTTAAGTCAGGAATGTTGGATACTGTGTCTCAGCGATGAAGAAACCACTAAGATACTACTTTCCAAAGGATCCAACATTTCATATTGCCACAGGATGGTGACCAAGCTACCAAGCTTTTAATACAAAGGCTTTCAGGTGTTCAAGCTGTCTGTGAAGACTGGTAGAAATCTACGAAGAAAAATTTTCCTGAGTATTGCCTCTGCAATGAGCGAAATCTAATTCTAACCTCACTCCTTTAAAATTTTTCTATTGTAGTTGTCTGAATGCATTATTATGTCCTACCATGTATTAGATACTTGTAGAAAACTTTGGTCAATAGAAATTAAGCTCTTCTATAAATTAGAATATAGAGCATAGAACATCTGATGCAAAAGAAATAACCTCTAGAATTATGTTGCATAGCACAGGAAGAAAATCAGCAGAGTGAAGAGAACTGATGGAATGGGGAAAAATTTTACCACCTACACCGCAGACAGGTGGCTAATTACCAGCATATACAAAGAACTGAAGAAAGACTCTTCAAAATCACAGATTCAATTTAAAAATGGGCCACTGAAATTAGCAGACAGTTCTCAGAAGCCCAAATGACCAAGAAATACATGAAAAAATGTTCAACATCTTTAGCCATTAGAGAAATGCAAATCAAAACAACACCGAAATGCCATCCTACCTCTGTGAGAATGGCTTTTATTAAGAACTCATAAACAACAGATGCTGGGGAGGATGTATGGGAAAAGAAACCCTTTTACATTGCTGGTGAGACTGTAAACTGATACAGTCGTTATGGAAAGCAATATGAAAATTCCTCAAAAAACTGAAAACAGATATTTCATTTGATCCAGCAATACCTCTTCTGGGTATCTTCCCAAAGGGTTAAAAACACCATATAACAGATACATGCATACCCATGTTTACAGCAGCACAATTAATAATAGCTAAATCACGGAAGATATTGAAATAATGTTTAGGCCAATGGATAAAGAAAATGCCACATATATACACATGGGAGTATTACTCTGCCATAAATATAGATAGATTTGAATCACTTTTAGGAAAATAGATGTAACTAGAGACAATTATGCTTAGTGAAGTGAATCAGACTCAGAATATTAAATATTGCATGTTTTCTCTAATATGAGACACCCACAGTATAAATAAGGAATAACGTCAAGTGAACGAGATATTGAGATGCAGGGGGATTAGGGAGGGGAGGAAGGTGAAATGAGGGGAGGGGAAGAAAGCATGAAGGTGATATGATATTTATGTGTAAATAGTCTCAAGTTTAATGTAACCATCATGTATCACAAGTACATACTAATAAAAGATGGGGAAAAGGCAATATGACGTTGATGCAGTATGTATGTGCATAAAATTCTTAAGTTTACCATGACCATTGTGTGTTGCAAATTCATACTAGTAAAAGAAGAAAAATAAATTAAAAAATAAAATATGTGACCTTTTATATTGGCAAGGACAAAGAAATGGTTGCCTTATCATTTGAAGTATGGTTGTGTAGCTGGTGACATTGATTCCCACACCTTTATCTTTACTCTGTAACACGCTCTCACCTGAAATTACCTGAGCCTATCTCATAGGAGTGGTCATTGTTATTTTATTTTATCTTTAGTTTCATAAATCTTACCCCTCCAAATATGATATTCACTTTCTTCCCCCGTAATTGGTCAGTTGTCAGTAGACAGCATTATTTTCTCATTGTGTCACTGTTTCACTATTCATATGCACTGCTTTGGCCATGTGACTTTCTAGTTTCCCCCAACAAAGTCCAACTATGATTCCCTACTTCTTGAGTTGGGGATTAATCATGTACCTTGCTTCAACCAATGGTATATTTGCTAACATAATGCAATCAAAGTTTTGAATTGTGTGTGAACGTTGCTGACTTGTACCTCGAACATTGCCAAAATATCATATGTTTTAAGTAATCTACTGGTCCCACGGCATTGACAGTTCTATGGAGCATACATACACTATATTTTTATCTAGGAATCAAGCTCAAGGGAATCCAGTCAATGAATGACCAAGGGCAAAATTTAGCTTTGGGGATAGTTTGTTTTCCAGCATCGTTATGGTAATAGTTAACACACAACTTGTAAGTCAAAAAGTGGTTGATATATTTGTGTAGAATTCTTTGTGCATTCTTTCTTTGTCTCATTTTTACCTGTGTATTGGTTTCCTCTTCAGCAGTACCACATCATTTTGATTACTATAGTAAGGTAGTAATCCTTAACCCCGAGTAAACCTTTCTTTGCACTTCATATACTTTTCCAAGATTATTTTATCTATTTTAGAATCAGAACTCAAAAGTTTTCTTCTTTCAGCCCTGAAAAATGTTGTGCTACTTTCTTCTGACAACCACAGTTTCAGATGAGAAGCCAACTGTAACGGGTATTTCACCATAGGTAATGTGTTATTTCATTTTTTTCTCTTTTTCTTTGGCTTTCCAAAGTTCAATAGTGTAATGCTTTGTCACAGATTAATCTGGTCTCTTCTCTTTGGGTTCATGTAGCTTTTTGACTCTGTAGGTTCATGGATTTTTATTTTTAATGTTATTTTTTATCAGATATGGCACATTTTCCACAATAATTTCTAAAATTTCTTTTGTTCACCTCTTTTTCTCTTCTCCTTCTGTAACCATGAGGATATAAATATTGAATATTATCATTCCACTGGTCCCTGAGGTGTCATTTATTTTTTTCAGTCTACTTTTTCTCCATTGATGTAGTTTTTACATAAATTTAAGTAGTATTTTTTGAAACAATTTCCATAACTGTAAATGTAACAGCTTCCAACTGTTTATTTATAGAAATACAATTGAGTTCTGTATTTGGTCTTATATTCTGGTATCTTGTTAGTTCTAATTGTTTTGTCATAAATTCCATCTGATTTCCCACATAAAATTTTTTACTTGATCATGTAATCTTCCAAAAATAGCAATGTTTTATTTTGTATCAATTGTTTACCTTTATAAAAATAGAACTTATTTTTATTTAATTTAAATTTTTTAATTTAGATTTTTATGATGACTTAAATTTATTTAATTTAAAATATATTTAATTTAAAATTTATTTGATTTAAATTTTAATAATGATTGCATTAAGGACTGGCTCATAAAATATTGGAGAATTTGGCAATTAACTCTCACAATCTGGGACTAACAACTCCAGCACGCCATTATATTTTAACTTTCACTTCCATACCAATATTTCCAAAGCTAGCTTTCTTGAGGATATGTTTAAAAGCATGGGCGTTTCCCTGTTATGCTTCCGTGAGGTTCGTAATCTGCTTCCCAGGGTTCTGTCTTCTTTATTACCGGCTCTGCCATGAGTCACTGCTTAGTTCACTGCGAGACAGAATAGGCATGTAGATGCAGGAATGACCAGTCTTGCTTCTAAATGTTCTGGTCCTTAATCTTCCAGGTGTAGGTCCACACAAATTTGCAGGAATGATCATGGCTTCTCTTAACATCTAGTTAAAAGGTAATTACAGAAAGCTGTAATCTTGGAAGGGAAAAATCTAAACTGTGTGACAATTATGGCTTTCTCAGAGTTCAAGGGAAAATATACAAGATCATTAAGTCCCTCATTTATAGTTCAAGAATAATTTATTTAAAATTTACTATGTATCAGGTATGATGTTAAATCCATTTTTAAAATGAACACATTCTACGTTTTAAAATTTGGTTAGCCTATCCTTTATTTTATTAATTTAATTTTAATATTGATAAAACATAAAGTCTTAATGATTCTTCATTTTATCTTTTTTAGCATATTATATTATATGCAATGATTATATTCACTTTGAAGAATTGGCATATATATGGTATCTTTATCATCTTTGATTCTTCACATCCTCTCTCCTTCTTTTCCCATCTTTAGATCTCCTATCCCATTTCCAAAACTTTGCCATCCCGTTTAGTACTACCTCTCTTTCATCTTGCTCTTTAAATTATTTTTATGTTGGTTTTCTCGCATATGAGAAACAATGCAGCATTTAGCCTTCTTTCTCCTCTGTCTGCATTCCCTCTCAAAACACCTATATTTTCTTCCTTTCTTATGTGGACTCTTACTCTCTGCTCTCCAGGAGGAGCCCTGCCCCCGTGAAATCTACTACTATTCTTCAAATTTCCACTGCTGTGACACCATTCCTGAGAAAAACATCCTAGAAAAATAAAAGATTTACTTTGGCTTAGAGTTTCCAAAATTTTGGTCTGTGTTCCACTGACTCCATCGCCTGTAGACTTGTGGTGTATAGAAATGTCATGATGCAAGGACATGCACAAGAAAGCTGCTCAGTTCATGACATGAAAGGGAAATGCAGAAGCCAGCCTAATCCCCACAGACATGCCCCAGGATCCCCTCCCTTCCCTAGACCTCATTCCCTGTTTCCATCACCTCCTGATAATGCCATTAAATTACTGCATCAATGAATCAGTCCACTAATGAAGTTAGAGCCCTCATGAGCCAATGATGTCTCAAAAGCACATCAGCAACCAAGCCTTCAAGACAATGAGCTTTTGCGGGGGAAATACGTATTAGATAATAGCAGTAGCCACAGCCCTTTCCTGAATTAGAAATCATTCAGTTTCAGTCACACATTTGGTGAGCTTCTCAAGGTTATAGAGGCTTTTTAGAACATACATTGATGAGTTTTATCACCTTGGATTCCACAGAAGAGGAAAAATTATTCCTAAATTATAGTTCTTCGTATCTTTCAGGAATGAGAAACAAGCTCACTGCTAATCCAAGTCCCTGTTTGTGACCTCTCCCAGAAGCAGTTCGGGTAACACGGCAGACTGGAATTCAGATATTAAGAAGGATAAAACAAGGTACAGTCCTTATTCTCGAGGAGCTCATCTTTCAGTAGGGAATACAGAGGTACAGGTGGCACCATAATACACTAAGTAGATACCACAACACAGCTTCAATGAAGTGGTCCACAGCTACAGAGTAGACTCTATGCTGGGTGGGGGTGTGAAAGCACTAGGAATGGCTTTACACTAGCACTGGGCAGTAAAGAATTCAAAGAGTTTGCCTGGTAAAGGACGCAAGTGAAGTGTGTGTGAGTATAGAAAATATTTCTTCTGAGATATAAAGGCCTCTGGATGGGTAATTTTGTGTTGACTTTTGTGCTGAGAGAGAGAGAGAGAGAGAGAGAGAGAGAGAGAGAGAGAGAGAGAGAGGAGAGAGAGAGAGAGAGCATGTCTACATTCCAACAGAAAGGAACAATAAGAGATGATATTAAAATGGTGCAACAAGATGCCCAGGATATTTGAACATTACAGAGTTTGGACTTTGTTTTGTAGGTGTATTGGCCTTAAGTAATACAGGTGGTTAATTTTGTAAGTAGGAGAATGATTTCTCAGTTGTCAGAGATGTACTCTGGGCATTGACTATGACTTGTTGAGGAGACTCTAGAGGTAAGGACAGTTGAGAGGCTGTTAGGATAATCAGAGATGGAGACCTGAGCTGGTGTGACAGGTAAACATAGAAAGCACCATGAATCCATATTTCATAGGAATTAAAGAAGACACAGACGATGCTTTCTGTTCCCTGATGAGCCTCTTCCAGAGAAAGGGCAGCACTATTTATTTGACTAGCAGAGAAACACCTCTCCGTATGGGAGGACACTGACCGGACGGGTTAACCAAAGTGAAAATGTCCAAATCATTGGTTACACCTGAGGTGTGGAGTTAGGGAGGGAGGACACAATAGAAAGTCTATCCATTTAAGTTATTAGGAGATAGACATTTTACTAGTTCCCTGCTGCTGCTATAAAATTACTTACAAAAACAGTACAAATGTATTATTTTGGGGAAGCCTGACATGAGTCTTTTGAGAGGAAAATCAAGATGTCAGCGTGGCTGAATACTTTCCACAGTGTCTAGGAGATTTTGTATCCTTACCTTTTCTGACTTTTAGAAGCCAACTGCAGCTTTCGGCTGATGTTTCCTTTCTCCACCGTCAGAGTATGTCACCTCACATTTGCCCCATTGTCACCCATGTTCTGATTTCACCCACCTGCCAATCCAGATAATCTAGGATAATATTCTCATCTTAAGATCTTGAACTTAATTATATCTGCATTTTTTCAGTATTTGAGATTGAACCCAGGGAATTTACAGTGAGCTACAATTCCAGACCTTTAAAATTTTAAAAAAAAATTATGACAGGATCTTGCTAAATAACTAACTTGCCCAGCCTGGGCTCAAGTTTGTGATCCTCCTGCCTCAGTCTCCCAGAGTGCTAGGATTACAGGCATGCAACATCACATCCAACTGCAAAACTCCTTTTGTCATGTAAGGTAACATATTCACAGATTCTGGGAAGTAAGATATGAACATCTGTGAGAACAAGAGCGCTTTATTCAGCCTACCACGGGGTGGACAAAATAAATGTGACAGAAGAGAATACTGAAGAGATAAATGCAGAAATCTGGTGAACGTTAATATCAAGAACACGCTTCTCCAGTTAAAGTTTCTAAGAAGTCAATGGATCAAGACATTTCAAAAACAAATTATAACCCTCCAAATGTCTTCTTTTTGGGGGCCCAATACCCTGCCACACACCAGGAACCTTTTTGTTGGTCTATGAAGCCAGCAAAAGCAGCAGGTGATACACAAAGCAATCATCCAGGCCCTATTTTTCCAGTTCCTAGTTTATTTGCTTTCTAGGTCTGAACTCTGCCCTACTCGATTCTGAACTCTTGGTTTGACTCCCAAGTCTGAATCTGGGCTTCATATTCAGGAACATAGCCTTGACCTCCCTTTTCAGCATTCAGGTTTCCCTGGATTGTCTAGATGGGCAGGTGTGCAGGATCACAGGAGAGGTGACAATGGATGTGGAAGCTAGACAAGGCCCTTTGAAGATGGAGGAAGGGGCCACTAGCCAAGGATGCAGTCAGCTTCTACGGGTTAAAAACAGTGAGTGAACAAACTTTCTTCTAGAGACTGCAGAAAGAATTCAACCATGTTGACACCTCGAGTTTAGTCTCAAAAGAGACTTCTACAAAATGATAAAGTTGTAGTGTTTTGTAGTCATGTGAAAATTTTTCATACATTTCATGTTATTCCTTTTATTAGCATGTCTGTGTGACGCATGACAGCTACATTCAACTTGGAGAACTGTTGACAGGAAACAGGGAGATAGACTTTCTGGAGAGAGGAAAGAGACCTGGGTAAAACAAGAGGGCAGGAAGGGGAAAGGGAGGAAAAATGATTAAACTGCAAAATGTGTATTTCCTATAATTTTTAAAATAGAGTTAAAACAATTCTTCCACTGTAGTAGCAGTAAGCAACAGCGTATTTCAGGACTCCCCGGTCGCTTCAGCTTCCGGAACTGGTCTCTTTTTTCCTTTGAGTTCCTGAAGCAGAAGAGGGGGAGCGTGGACCCAGGTGCCACCACTTAGGACTTCCCATCATCATAAGGTGGAAGCACTCGGACAGAAGGTCTTCCCAGACATTTGGGACATATGCTCTGCAGTTGGTGAAGCCACTTGAAGGGCCTGCCTGGGCCTGGACTCTCTGTCCATTTATCCAGGTGCAGAGTGAAAGTCTGTCTCTATTGCAACGGTCCCAGAGCTACATGGGGTAGTTACAAACAGAAAGTAAACAAACCTTTCTCTACATGAACCTTTATAGATCCCCTACAAAAAGGGGCTGGCATTACCACAGAAGAAAGGGATGGGTTCTGGATTGGCAACAAAACGGATGCTCACTCCACAATGGAGAGAGCTCTAACTTTCCCACTAAGGTGACGATGGGATTCTTGTAGCATTTCTGGGCACTGTATACATGGACAACCTATGTCAGAGAGGCCAAACATGCCTTTAAATTATGCATTCTACATAGAGAAGATTCCACTCCCGAGTACCTGGCATTCGTGTGAAAATGCTGCCCAAAAAACCCTCACTATATTCTTGGGGCCCCTAGTGCAACGCCTGGCACATTGGAGACCACTTGATAAACACTTGTTAAATCAATAAGGTGACAGATAAATACATTGAATATAAGCAGGTCAATCTCTAATCTACAGGTGCTTTTGGGAGTCGGGGATGATTATTTTTATTCTCATAAAAAATCATTTCTCTGTAAATATCCAGCTGTCAAAGTTTAAAATTCAGACTTCTGAGGCAGTACGTTAGAAACCCTACCTCAACCTCACACACTGGCTTTAGAAAGCAAGAGCTGCTGAAAGGTTTTGTATAATCTGATTAAGAGCTAAGTAAGAAGAGGCAAGGGGTTAACGATTAGTGGTTTAACACCACATTTACCTAAGCTGAAAGGGTCTTTTTCTAAAGATCTTTAAAAACCTTTGTGAAGTGTGTAATATGAGGGCTGGGCTGGAAGCCCAATGTTAACACATCCACTGTCCTTTCTGCCCACTCTTGTCCCTTTTTTCTTTTTGTGGTCAGAGTTCTTCTACACCTATGCTCTGAGACAGCCCCCATCAGCTTTCATCTGAGGCCGAATTGATCCCTTCCTGCTGTGGCACCATCAGAAATCAGTAGGTTGTTACCCCTAAGGATTCTTGTGGTTATAATACGTATTCTGGCGGGGGGCGCTATCTCCCTCATGGAGGCAAAAACCGGTTCTTGGAGGGGGGCAAATCTTAGGCATTGCCATGATGTGTAGCCCTTCAGAGGACCGTGCTGCCTAAACAAATAAATAAAAAGTATAACTCTGATGGCTTCATGGGGGCTAATTAGGAGAAAAATGGCTTTGAGATGCCCTTAAAAATGATGATGATGAGGATTTTATAAAAGGTTAGGAAGCCCTATGTCACAAAGAAGTGCCTAAAGCCCCACTAGCATTGTTCCTTTTCCCTTGCTCACACTCTGCCCCAGGAAAAAGGATACCTCACTGGTACTGAAGGATCCTGGGTCCTAATTTTCATATCACCCACCGACGAGCACGTTCATTCATCAAGTATTTATTGAGTACCTTCTGTATTCTGGACACAGTATTACTTTCTTGAATTATAGTGATAAAGAGGCAAGCTCTTACTTTCCTGGAAAGTTTATATTTGAGGATGGGGCAGAAAGAACCCCAAATTCCTATAAACAATGAGTATGAGAATAAAAAAAATGTTTACAGTCACTGTAAATAAATCATTACATATAAAGTTTTATATAATAAACTTACTGACATTTCAAAAGTGGAACAAAAACTGTGAAGTCTGTAGAGGGTGACGGGATGAAATCCTGAGACGGTGGCACCAAAGGTGAGAGGGATCCAGTCCCCAGAAGACGTAAAGGGCTTACCAGGCAGAGAGAAGAACTTGGGGCCTGGAGGCTGCCCTGAGCTCGCCGTGTCTGAGGCATAGGAAAAGAAAGATGTGTCCTGAGTTAAGTTACAGGAAGAGACACCAAGATGAACCAGGGTAATACCATACGGGACTGGATAGGTAGGTATTTGGTTTTATTCTACTTGCTACATGACTTTGGGAGAGTCATTCCACTTCTGTCAAAAGAAGAGTGTGTGTGTGATTGGGAGGATGGAGCCGCTCCGGGATTTCTCACGTCCTAGAATTAAGCTACCCTTAATTCAGGACCTGGGAGAGAAGCTTTAACTCAGGAGAAAAGTAAGGTAGCACAAAAGCCGCGGGGTCCCCTTAGATAATATTTGTCCCTGGTTCCTGGGCTAGGCGGAAGCCGAGAACTTGCGGGCCTTCATATTCCTAGGAAAGCAGAACCTGCCATCCTTCCACTTTTGATTTTTTGAGGTACTCAGACTTTTTTCTTCTCCTCCTTTCAACAATCTGCTTCTTATATTACTTCAACATCATGCAGCAGAGGGAAGCACAGGATTAGGGGTCAGCGGCATCGCAAGGCCTCTGGGACCCCATCTGTGAGTAAATCACTAGGTGACCGGTGCCAGGTCACTCCTGGATCTGGGCTTCCAGACCCTCATCTGGGAGCATCATTAAGATTCCTCTTAGAACACAGACGCCGTGATTCTATTATCTTCGCCAGAGCCGGGGAGGAGTGCAGCCCCTCATGCAAGCCCACCAAACTGTCCTCCTAAAATAATAAAGCAATTTCCTTGGAAATGGTAGAGAAGAAAAATCGCAAGCCTGTTGCAGAAAATATGATGAAACCCAGTCCCAGTTGAATATTAAGTTAGAGAGGGGTCTGCAGTTGGGGAGAAGGAAGAGCGATGAGGGCTAGAGAGAGAGACAGAAATTTTAATTGCGATTGTTTGGCCTGCTGATCTTAGGCAAATGACAAGAAGGCCCCAAGCAGCCTCAAACACAGATATTTGAAAGGCAGAGGCGGCTGGGGGATGGTCGGGCTTTTCCCTCCCCTCTGTGGCTGTTTGAGGAGCGGTCTACAGCGCTGACAAGCACGGGTTTTGGAGGCCATTGAAAAGTTTCGGGCCTAAATAGGGTAGGCAGCTTGGCTTAAGTGTTGCTAAGGAATACCTGGCAACCGGCAACAATAGGCCTTTTAGAGAATCCAGGGCAAACAGTGACCGTGGTAATGGGGTGGGCTTAAGGGTCTCCTTGCCCGGCTGGGCCCCTCCTCTCCTCACACAGAGGCCTGGGCACTGGGCTATGTTCCGGAAATTCCCTGCACAAAGCCCCATTCAACGGGAGGCGGGCCAATGCGTGTGCTTGGGAGGGGGGAGTGGGGGCGGGGACGGGGTAGGGAGCGGGCGGGGGAGGGGGTGCCAGAGAAGGCGCTTTACTGCCAAAAAAAAAAAAAAAAAAAAAAAACCCTCTCAAGTCTCTTTTTTTCTAGTAAAGACTAAAAGAGGCACAGAAAGTGCTAAGTTTGTAAAAGAGGCTGAAAAGGTTCAGAAAAGTCGCATAAAAAGGGCTGGGGAACGCCCCGTGAATTTTGAACAGAGAGCAGAAAAGAAACCCTAAAAAGCAATTAGTGATGCCGCTTGTAAATGAAGAGGCAGCTAGCTGGGGTGGAGAGCTGAGGGCGAGGTAGGTGTGCAGGACCGGTGGGAGGCGACCAGGGAGGGGGACCGCAGCAGGTGAGCCTAGGGAGGTGGGCGGCGGGGGGAGAGGCGGAAAGGGGCCGAGCCGGGACCGAGCCGGCTCGGACCACGTTTTTACCGATCTAGACTTAGCTGCTCCACCCACTCCGATTCAGTCCCTGGTAGGGCCGTCGCAAAGGGCAGGGCGTCCCGTGGCGGCGTCCAGCACCCGAGGTGCTGCTTTGGGTCTCCCCTTGCCACCAAGGGAGCCCCAGTGCCGGCAAGGTTCCCTAAGCACCCGGACTGGCCGGAGGCTGCTCCCTGGAGCTGGGTGCCTGCCCGGGTTCTGCAGCGACGCTCCGATGGCAGCCCCTGGAGGAAGGCGAGGAGCCAACAAATTAGTGCTGTACACATTCCACGTGCGGGAGCTGCGTAACACTCGTGCTCAAACACCCTACTCAACGGCTCTAAAGATAATAATTTTACATTTCCAGCAGAATGTGCACAGTGACAATTATCTGTATTCCTACTGTGTCGCAGCATCAACCAATAATCAAGAGAATTATGTTCCAGTTGAAAGCAGATTTAAATAAACAGACACTAAATGGGAGCCAATAATAGATGTACCAAAATAGTCCAGGCAAGAAAGCAGCCCTTGGAGCCCAGAGCTGTTGCAGCGGAGTCTGGGTTTACAGCTGGCAGTCGGCAGCTCAGCCAGGTTGATTCTTTGGAGCTGTCCCTGTGAACCTGACCAGAGGGGGCTATCCTAAACAAATTCTTCCCTCTTCCCCCCCCCCCGCCCCCCAATTTCCTTTCTTTTTTCCCTTTCTTGCAACAAATACTCACCACGCATTATCAACGAGGAACATTTGGGCAGCTTTATCAAAATTAATAAACCCTGCCAAGGCTCCTTTGAAGCTTGTGCTCCTCTGCTCAAGATTAAAATTGGGTCATGTTGACCCTCCATGGAGCAGGGAAGGAAGGTGTTAGCTCTGTGTAAGAAAATCGGTGGTGTTGCTTCTGTAAGAAAGCAGAATGGGAAGACAAGCACACGAAGGGAGGTCTGCTACACGTTCCCTCAATCATGGCAAGTCATCGGAGGCTATTCTATGTGCCAGACATGGCCCCGGATGCTGGAAGAGGGCTGGCCCGCGTCCTCAAAGAGCTTCCAATCTCCCAGAAAGGAGATAACAGGCCTAGTGGCATCCAGACGGCCCATGTGCTATGCACCATGGGAGCAGCAGAGAAGGGCTCTACAGGGGGGAGGAGATCTCGAAGGCTTGCAGATGGGGCTTGGGGAGCAATAGGGAAACTGCAGGAGGCATTCCTGGCAGAGGAAGGAGCAGGAGGAATGGCCCAATGCAAGGAAGGCTTGGCTGGGTGAGGCTGGCCGCAAGTCCTTCAGATAGAAGGGTTTCCGCGTGAGATGTCATAGGGGACAACTGGAACAAGAAGTGTTGGAAAAATAGCGACAACGAAGGAAAAGGCTTTGCTCTGCTACTGTGGATGGGGCAACCAGCAGGAACCTCATTTCTGCTGTCTTCTTGTTTGCCATGGGAACTTCTACAGGTGGTGCTTTTTCTGCTTCCCATTTATTTTTTCTCTCCTAGTATCCGAATCTCTACACCCACTTTTGCCCAGGAGCAAGGGGTGAGGTCTGCGAGTGTCCACCTACGAGACGACCGAAGTCTGGAGAGAAGAGTTAGGATGCTATTGGGGTTTCTAATGCAAGCTTGTTTTCTTGCCTGCTTTCTCATTAATAAAACTGGCATTTCAATCTTAGTCTACCTTTGGTTTCTCTCCTTGAGCAGAGAATAGGAGTACTATATTTTTTAGCCTCTTGCATGGTAAATTGAGCACATTAAAATGCTTCCCAGTGAAAGGTGGGAGCCACTGAAGGCGTGAGCAGGAGCATGTCCAGACAAGATTTTCATGTTAAACAGGCCACTTTGGCAGTTGGCTGGAGAACGAGTAGGAGGGTGGGAAAACTATCTATGGGGAAAGAGGGGATGAAGAACTCAACCAGGAAAATGATGGTAATAGAGAATTTTGGAAGAGAACGAGTAGAAATATGTTAGGAGAGATATTTTGGTTTAATAGCACATTGGAACAGACTGTGTATAAAGGAAAGGGGTGGGGGTCTTAGCCTTCTAGTAAGATAATTGGAATCTCATTGGTTAACATGGAGAAGCTGTCACTGTGTTAACACAAGGAACACAGAAAAATATAAGAGACAGTGAGACTTATAAAGGCTCAGAGCACAATGGAAGATTACACGTCTTAAGTTACCAATTCACCTAGACACAATTGTTAAAGCACAGGAGTAAGAGAAAAGGCCAAGAAAGATGGTGTAGAATGAGGCAAAGAGAAGTGTGTGGAAGCGAACCAATATTCAAGTTCAACTAAAACCTATTGAGGAAGATATATTACACTTCCTTTTATTGTCATCAGAGCTAAACAGACAGTCCGGCATTCAATAAGGGTATCTGATATTACTTTAGTATCTATCACATAATGTACCTTCTGGAGTACCCAACAAGTTACTTCCTTCTTTGTTGGTTTGTCTCCCAATAATTTAAGACATGAATTTAGCATGTACCTATTGACACACTTACAACAAGATAAAATTTGACCTATATTGAACAATGTGATGCACCAGATATTTTGTTAAACTCTTTGCACACAAAGCAGATACTGTTAATTCCACTTCCAAGTAAGGAACCTGGGGCTAACATTCACACAATGAATCCTGGCCTGGTCAACTGCACGACTAGAGAGATAAAACGTCTTCTCTCAGTGATGGAGAGTAACCACTCAGTGCCAGGTGAGGAAGGGCATGTTATCGCAGGTACCAAGGAGACTTCTTGAAGGAAGAAAACATTAGATACAAAGTAAGCCTGCATGTTAGGTTTTATAACTTGTTGGTTGTGCAATGATGTCATTAATATCAATTTTCTACATCACTGTATGGAAGAAAATATCTTCTTCATAAGTATACTTCTGCCTTATACCCTGTTGCAGAAGGAAAGCGTAATAACCAATATGAAATTTTACATTGTTTAATTGTTTTCTTTTCATGTAACAGAAAACTTCCCCTATCGAAAAACCCAAACCAAAGAATGGAGGTTTTCATAGAAAGATCAACAAGAGTATGGAACTACACTTATTTTTCAAAGTATTCATAAAAGAAAGTTAAATAATTCTAAAAGTTGATGCTGCTTATAAATATTGGAAAAATTTAACAGATTGTTCCATGGTACTTAAACTTTACTAAGAGTTGAGTGTTATTCTTTTAAACAATAAGTTAAAAAACAATAACTAAGACCCCGAAGTAGAAATCTTAATTTTCTAGAACACATCCTATGTCTAGGTTCATGGTTTTTTAATGTTTTTATTTATTGTTACTTTGCAGCCATATACTATTTTTATTTAAAGTAATTAACATGCTCAGGAGTAACTGAAGTCAAGGAAGATGAGACATAATTTTTTGTTTGTACTCACAATTCTTTAGCAATAGTCTGTCTTTTGGTAGGGGAGTCTCATTATTACTTGTGGTAAAAGTAGATAATAAAACAGTATCCATGACCTTAATGATTCCTTTTTCAGGACCACAGACAGCTCAGTATGTTTTAGTCCCTCGCATTTCCTTTCATGGTCAAAAGTAAAGATACATAAAATTTCATCACACACTTTTAACTTTAAATTTATAGTCAGTATAAAAAAGAAACGCAAGGTTGGGAACACTAGCTCATTAGCTCACTTAATCCACTACCATTCATTTTTGACATTCCATTCCAGTTTTACTCATTTCATGTACTTAGCACTAAGCAGTAAGATTAACCAATATGTACATTTTCCTCAGATTATCCCTCCAAGATATCCTTGATATTTTAAAGCAATCTTTCTGAGAGAGAATGAATGTATAGTTGAAGTGGATGATAGAAAAGAGTCTGAAAATATTAGGTCAGAATCGCATTTTCTTTCCAATTTTGTGTAAACGAGGGAGAAGGAGTGTATAAATAAGTCTATACCATTTAATCTTCACCTCTGTAGTTACTCCAACGAAGAGGACCTCCCAGACTGAGTACTTGAGAGGGAGTGAGGAAGAAAACAAAAATACATACAGATAAATTCAAGAGGCAGTTGGATGCAGGCTAACCAAGCATATCAGTCAGTTAAAACTCAGTCGCTGTGAGAGAAAGCCAAATAAACTGATTTGAATGATACCTGAGATTTTTTGGTCAATATGGAAAGGTGAAAGAGAATGCAGCTTCAGGAATGGTTGAATCTTGATGTTCAAATTATAATTGGAGATCTTTTTCCTTTCTCTTCATTAGCTTCACTTTCAGAAGCTCTTTTCCCTCATGACAGCAAGGTGGGCACTACTAGCTCCAGGCCCACATTCCTTCAGTATAGTAACTCCTGGGAAAGATTTCAGTAAAAGGCCGGGTCGGTATTCAACAGCAGTCATTACGGTCAAGGGATGAGACATGTTGGCTCTGTAGGTCCTAATTGTGCACTTACTCCTGGAGCTACAGGGTGAATTACAACCAAAAGAAAAATTGACTGGGAGAAGAAAAGAGATTCTGAAAAAAAAAAAAAAAAACCATGGGAAGAATGGACATCAGGCAAGCGAAAGGAACAAATCACTCACATTTATTTGAAACCAATGTCACGACAAAAAGTACCACAAACAGGGTGATTTACACAACAGAAGTACATTGTCTCAGAGTTCTGGAGGCTGACAGTGTGAAGTAGAGGTGTCAGAGGGCCGGATTCCCCTTGAGGGATAGAACAGGCTCTAGGAGTCTTCTTAGCTTGTGTACGCCATCTTGTTCTTGTGTCGCCTCACACTAGTGTCCCTCTGTCTGTCTCTGCAGATGTCTCTATTTCCCTCTTTTATAAAATACCAGGCATATTGGGTTAGAGCCCACCTTCATGGTTTCATTGTAATTTGATCACCTCCGTGAGGACCCTAACCCCAAATAAAGCCACATTCTGAAGTACTGTAAATGAGGGCTCTGACACATCTCTTTTAAAGGAGAGACATAATTCAACTCATTTCATTCCACTATGGCAGTAGATTTACTTTCTTTCAGAGTCAAAACAGTCTCTACCATTTTTAATTAACCATTTGTTTTAGGAAATGTTTTTCACTTAGAAAACTTTCCATTGAGAGTAGATAGTGCAGTTCTCCAGGTTTGTATCTTCCAAACAAAAAAACATGATGAACAAATTCCTCAAGAGAGATTTTCACATTTCTTTTAAAATGTAGGTATGTATTTAGGAAAAAGGATACGATATACAAAGAAATGCAACAAGTTATCTTTGTAATAGTCTTGTATTTTCTGTACTGCTGGCCCTTATAAATTGTCCTCAAAAAAAAAAAAAAAGAGTTATTTGTCTTCATTAAGCAAGTCTGGAAAATGCTTCCCACATAATGTCTTGTTTGAAGAGTTATAATGCATATTGGCTAGTACAATAAACTGGTTACATCACATCTCAATTATTTAACTCTGTCTACACCCACAGTCTCTGCAAATGTAATGTTGCATTTCTGCCCATCAAATCATGAGATTAATTTTCTGTTTCTCCTTCCATAGTTGTTCGGTTACGCATCTTGTCTCGGGGATGAGGATGCCAGCCAACCTGATGCTCTTGACCTTACCGATCCTTCTCTTGCTCCTCTGCCTCCCCTCCTACCATATGTGAAGATGCCATATGTGAAGGACGCTGAGTTGCCTGGTCATGATGGCCAAGGCTGTGCTACAGTAGCCACCTTCAAACCAGTTCCTAGACATGTGAGCAAGCCAAGATCTACAGCACTCTCTGGCCAACTTGCAGACTTAAGAGAAAGGACAGATGGCTCTTGTTTTAAGCCATCGGCTTACTGGGTATGTTATAGCAGTAAATAACCCACACATGTATCAAAGATTCTCTAACTAGTCCTGCAGAAGGGAACATGTTTAACTTGGTTTATGTCAGTATGCCTTAAATACACCACAAGGCATGACTCTAAACATCCCGAAGACAGATATAAAATATCAGACATGAAAAATATCCACCATGCCTAGCTTTAAGGTACGAGGATTAAATGAAACACAGTTTATAACATTCTTTGGAAAACTGTAAACTCCCACACAAATACAAATGATTCTTGATGGTAAGTGGCTTCACGTATCTAAGTGTAGCACCCATTGCTGCAGTGAAAGGCAAACTTGAAAGCAGAAATTGTGCCTCCCGACCCCTCCCTTTCAACTAGTTTACTGTCACGTTTTCATTGCCCGTTGGCTGTTTGAGGATTATATTCTTAATCATTCTTCCTTAATCTGCTATGTCTGTTCTGAATTTGGGGTTTATGTATTCGTATTTGCAGTACTTCTACAATGGTTTTTAAGTGAATATCCTATAAGGAGATAGTCAGGACCAAGAGAAAATTTTGTTTGAATCAGTGCTACCTTGAGTTGTAACAAATAATGTGTTCTTCAATTTGTTGATTTCGTAACTGCGCAGTTCTGTGCCTACCGTGAAGCCTCTCTGAACCTTCCTATCTTCTCTGGGGTAGGCTTTCCCTTGTGTGGTTTCAGCTTGCTGTACCAAATCGAGGTGTAAGCAGGACATCATCATGTACACATAAGAAGAGATGGCCTACATATACAATGTTACATGAGGGAATTACAAGTGCAATTCCAGCCATTTCTCCCAATTAACGCTAACCCGTCTGTGATTTCAGGCTCCCATTTGAAACAAAAGTCTAAGGATAATTGGAGTACAGAGCTATTCACCACTGTACTTCAATCTGGAAATAATTGTCTTTGTTCAATTAGGAATCTGCATTTTCTTGCCAGTCTTCACAGATTATTCTGAATGGAGAATGCACTCTGATTAAGAGCTCTCTTTCTTGGAAGGGGGAAATAAAGCCCCAGCGTGCTCAGGTCCTCTTCTTCTTGGTGGATTCAACATTTAACATACTTCTAACTGCCTGAGAAGGATGTCACATAAATCATGTCTAGGGCCTTTATAACTTAGTAGGGTAAAAATCTTCTATGTCGTTCAAATAAAGCCTTATAGTTTTTAGTTTCTTAGAGTTGATTCTTTAGTGTTGGGCTTCAAAAATTATCAGATTGTATGAGGCTTCCAGTACATTTTTTGTATTATAGTAAACAGGGTTTGTATGGAATAAAAACTGATCACCATTTACTTTTTGATACCATAGAACCACTTACTTTGTTACTTTTAGAATATAGAAAATCATAAGTAACTCAGGAAAAGAACCTTGAGAGTTAGGTGCTGTTATCCCCATTCTACAGAAGAGAATAATAAAGCTCGGAACATTTGTGTGATTTTTTTCCAAGGCCAAACATTGAGTCACCATGGACTATAATGCCCACGTTCTCTCATACTCCTAGTACTCTTTTTTCTAATTGAATTACCATAGCCAAATTAATATGATGATAGGCGTTCTATTGATAAGATGCTATAGATAGAAATCTGGAAAATGCCAACCCAGCATATGTCTTGGCTGTGAACCATCTTACTCCATTAATTCTGTAATTGCCTGTATTTAACATTTCTGGTTGGAAACAAAAGTTCTACAGATTTTGAAAACACATGAACACAATTACAACATTTGTAAAGAATGAGAGATACTGCCTATATCAAAATATGATTTAACCCTTCGGTTTTCTAAAATGGCTACCATCACAAAGAAGAAGGCCATGCACTCACCGTTCATGCTTCCCTCGATCATAGAGATTTAAGTAAAAAACGAATGACTCTCTCTCTTAATAATCCCAAGAGACATCATACATACATACTTACACACTTATCCTCTACATACCATCCACATATCATATATATTGTGTGTGCATTTTTAACATACACATGCAAGTCAAACTATCTCATGAGTGCAAGTAGAACTCTGGCCAAACCCTTCATTATCCCTTCCAGAAACATTATACAGGCCTTGTAAATCTCCACTTTTGATTCAAAGCAGTTCCTTCTCTTTAATAATACTCTGGTAAACCTACACATGAATGTTTTCCCATTCTTCTCTGCCTTTGACCATGCTGTTTTGTAACGACAAGAAGAAAAGACGTACTTAAGCACCTGGATGGAAAATGATAGCTAACTCCCGTTTTCTTCTTGCAAATATAGTTAGTTGTTGAGAGATTTTGGGTCTGATGGGACTTGAAAGCAAAAGTGGTGACAACTTCTATGTTTTGTGCCGAATTTGATTCTGGCTGTGGAGTGTTTGTTTGGGGCTGTGCTGGAGGGAGAAGTGTAGCACTTTCTTTTTTATCTACCTACTTTCCTGGCCGTGGCAGGTGTGGAGATAACTTTCCAATAATGACTCGAGGCAATATTCCCCACTTTCACAGGAACTTGCCATCTGGTTCTGAGGGCCAGAGATAATGTAGTCTCTTAGTTAGCTCAGTGCCCGAGCAAAGACTGATAAATGAATCCGATTACACCGCTGCTCAGCAGTGTCAATAATAGATCAGCGTTTGGCCACTCTGACTGAGCTTTTCAGATGCCTTCAGAACAGAAAGTACAGCTCTAATTAAATGAACCTGTCTGAAACCCAAGCACATTACTTAAGGCACAGAGGGTCAAGCACTACAAAGGTTACATAGATACGTGAAAAATACGTTTGCATACTGTGTAGATCTTTCCCATCTAATCTTTGGTCTCATACGGTAAAATGTCAGGTTCAATTTTGACCTTATGTACTCTAGAATGATAAGTTCACTCATGATATTTCTTCTTCCCAGTAAAAATGTTGGCTGAGGTTGAAATCCTACCAAGCTGCTCAGCTAATAAGCTTGTGGCTTAAAGAAAAAAAAAATCAGTATGTCCACCAAGCCCAGGGAAAATAGATCTGTGAATGAACAATTTAGACCAAAAGCAAAGCTTTGAGAAAAACATATTTTTCTTATTTCTCTGATGACATGGACTGACTGGCCCTGAAATTAACAAAACTTATCAGATCAGACCTTAAATCTCCATCTGACTCTTCCTAACCATCTTGGTGTGGTTACTCTGTACAAGCAGCGTCACAGTGCAGAGAGTTATAATCTAATGAGGAATGAACCAGATTCTTGGGATGCAAAGTGTTTGTCATGGCTCAATTTCCCAGGCCCCCCGAGAGCATGTGTCACAAAGATAAGATGACATAATTAAATTAAGGGGCACAGCAATACATAAAAAAACCAAGCCTACAAGGCTCTGTCTCTTGGGAAAATATCAGCTTAGACATTTTTGAAGATATTAGAAAGAAGGTCAGTAAGCTGACTATCTCATCTTGGAAATTAAACACGGTTCTCCTGGGAAAGAAGGAATGTCGTCTCTGGAAGAAGTGTAAGGAGAGGAAACCCTCTTCTAGAGAACAAAGCATACTTACTCCTCACTCAGCCCCAACCCCCAGCACAAACGTAAGAAAAATAATATTTCTAGGATATAGTCAGTTTTTAATCCCTAGGACACAATACCCAGAACCCACAACTTAGGAGAGGAGAGGCTTATTTGGTAGCACAGTTTCAGGGCTCAGTCCACGCATGGTTGGTTGGCAATGGCGGAAGGGCCCAGCACGGATAGAGGAAGGCAGTTCACAAGACGGTGGTAGGGACGCAGAGAGCTCAGAGGGTGGGGCCCGGGGCACAAATATACCCTTCTAGGCCACACCCCCAGTGATCTGTCCCTTCAGACCAGGCGCCACCTTTTTAACAGTGCATGAAATCTCCACTGGATTGTCTGAAGCATATAGAACCCCCATAATTCAATCACATTCTAAATACATGAGAATTTTGGAAAATATCTCAAAGTTAGGCCATAACAGATGAATAGAGGGAGATGAAATTCTGTGGATTGAATATTAGTGTCCCCTCCAAAGCCCCATGCTGAAGTCGTGACCCTCAAAGTGATGACAGATGGAGGTAGAGCTTTTAGGAGTGCTGAGTATGAGAGATTGGTTTATGATTATGAAGCCCTTACGATGAGATTAAGGCCCTTATTTTTATAAAAACGAAGAGGCAGAATCTCCTCTCACTCTCTCTCAAGCTCTCCCTCTCTCTTTCTACTCATTTCTCCCTCTTTTTCTCTTCCCCCTTCTCTCTCTCTCTCTCTGTGTCTGTCTCTCTCTCTTCTTTTCTCCTCTGTCCTGTTTCTTTTGCAAAGGCCATCTGAGTAAGGTCATAACCAGAAGATCACAATCTGTGATCATCCAGTACCTTGATTTTGATTTTTGCCTCACAACTATGAATAAGAAATGTCTTTTTCAGACGAGAAATAAATATCCCCTTCGATCCATCAACACCCCTCCTGGGAATATATCCAAAAGAGACCAAAACAACATATAACAGAGATATATGTAAACCCATGTTCATTGCAGCACAACTAACAATGGCAAAAATATGGAAGGCACCAAAATACCCATCAACAGACCAGTAGATACACAAAATGTGGCATTTATACACAATGGAATACTATGCATCAATAAAGTCCAATAGCGTGGAGGCTTTTGCAGGCAAATGGAAGAAACTAGAGAACATCATGCTTAGTGAAGTAAGTCAGAAGCAGAAGGTGAAACATCGAATGGTCTCTCTGATATGAGAGACTCAGATCACAACACCTATGGAGCTTAAGACGAAAGAGGGGAGTAGGGTGGGGGAGGAGAGAGGGCGGGATGGGTAGAGGGAGGGACAAACAGAGAGTGGGAAAGCCCTTGTCACCTTGACAGGATACGTATGTGCACAAAATGCTCAACTCCATTGTAAACCTTGAATTTTGCATGTATACATATCAATAAAATGTGGGAAAAAAAGAAATCTCTTTTTCATGTAAACCACCAAGCTTATGATATTTAATTATAGCAGCCCAAATTGGCTAAGATATAGTACACAGCAGGTTGTTTTATTTCATAGAACCCTCTTTTCTACCATCCCCTTCAGAAGCAGGCAAAAGTAAGGGACCGTATTTGAGTCATGCCCTGCCTCATTGGGCCAGGATGGATACAGTCATTAGAAACCAACCAAACTCTCACTCCTGAGAGTAGAAAGAACAGGCCAATTAAGACAGAGTCAATCCCATGGTAAGTGAAAACTAGACATAAACTGGATTGAAAGAGGGGTGGAGTAATAAGTAGAAACAAAGATGCCACTACCTGGAGAAATCGGTGATCAGGTATCCACCAGGGATAGGTCCAGTCCTCGCTCTGCCTTTTGATTGTGGCTCGGTTGGTTCTAAATTTCTTTCTGAAAAAGAACGCGAAAATATTTTTATGACCTAGTAGTCCCCATTCTCTACACTTGTAGTTGAGTTGAATCTAATAAATCTTTATGTGTTTACACCCAGTTAATCTCTGATAAAGGACAAGTATCCAAAGATAATTTTCTTTGGTATTTGAAAATTACAGAAAATGAAGGAGAAAGAGAGTCAAGCTTGTAGTAAGTGTCTCCCATCTAACATATGGCAGGCACCACAGTGGTTGTATTCCATATTTAATCTTTTTAGCAACTGTGTAACTCAGGGACATTTCTATTTTAATCACGCAAATGACACACATGAGTATCGAAGAGCTTAAGAAAGTTGTCTTAATTCCTGAAGTGCCATGACTTGAACTCAGGACTTTCTGGCTCCAGTGCCTTTCTTTAATATTTTCACCCAGCTTGGAATAATGCAAACAGGTTGCAACAGCTAAGGTGGATTTTCACTTTATTGGATTAGGAGCCTCCTAGGGAATCAGTAAAGTGCACTTCTGCATATGTCCGAGTGGGTCATTACGGCATGACATCGGGTCTTCGATGTGGTCTCTGACCACTACTGCTTTGACCCTATTCCCCTGCTGTTTCCTGGCTGTCGTGGACAAAGTACCTTCGCTCCTACGTGAGCTTCCACCATGAAGCCTGAGTCCTCTGAAACTGTGAGCCCAAATAAAACTTCTTTCTTTAAATTGTGGGTGGTGGGCACTGTATCTGAGGAATGCCAAGCCTGACTAATATACGTGGTTAACGAGGCAACAGGAGATCCGTGGAAACAGTGAAGATATGAGTTACCACAAGCAATGGTTAATTTTATACCAATTAGAGATGTATATTTTGATGCGATTAATATTTAATTAGGTGAATGCTGATGAAGAAAGTTGCCCTCCCTAATGGGGGTAGATAGGCTTCATACACTTAAGAGTCCCACATGAAAAAATAATAAATTATTGGCATGTAGATCTAAGAGAAGAACTGTCCCAAAGGTTGACTTCAGGTGTCATATACAACCTGGACTCTTCTGGGTCTTTGTACATGGTCTTTGGACTGAAACCATGCCATCTGGCCTCCTAGGTTTCTAGTCAACTAGCACCCATGATAGATATGATCTGAGCTAAAGTACCTCTATGCAAAATATGTACTACCATAAACATTTATGTTGTGATTTATGCTATGAATAATTGCTAATACTATAATACAGTACACGTATTATTAGCTATTATACAAGATCATCATTTGGGAGAAAGTTCCCTGTATTTTTTTAAAGAAAGATGTTTCCATTTACCCCTATATTTACCATGAAAAGTCCTATTTCATAAACCTTTATATTTCTCTGTTCTTTAACCTGGATAATTTTCCTTAGCATTTCTGTAAGCATGTCATTAACCAATTCTCTGTTTTTTTATTGTTTTCTTTGTAAACCTTACACTATTCTTTATTTTGTTGGTACTCTTGAAGAATATTTTTGGCAGGTAAAAAAATCCTGGAATGACCTTTTTTTCAATACCTTGAAAATACTCTACTACCCTCTGACTTCATGACCTCTGATAAGAATCAACGGCTATTTCAATTCAAATCATCCCAACATTTAGTAACTCAAATCACTCCTCCTTGTGTGTATGGTGCGTCATTTTCATCTGGATTCTTTCAAGATATTCACACTCTGTTGTAGTCCAGGCCAGTCCTGAGCTCACTATGTAGCTCAGCCTGGCCTTGAACTCACAGCAATCTTCCTGCCTCAGCCTCCTGAGTGCTCCTATTGTAGGATGCCCTCTTCTGTCTCTTTCCCTCTCGAGTTTCAATTATATGTGTATGAGAACTTTTGGTATTGCCTCATAGATCTCTGAGACTTTATTAGTCTTTTAAAAGCTTTTTATATCCACTATTTATGTTGTAGTATTTATATTGGCTTATCTTTGAACAAATTTAACTTTGAAAATCTTGAATCTTCAGGGCCCAGTATGTTCACTTGTAATCCCAGAACTCTGGGAGGCTGAGGAAGGAGGACCACAAGTATAAGCCCAGATTGTACAATTTAGTGATTTAGTGAGATGTTGTCTCAAAATAAAATATTTTAAAAGGGTGTGGCAGGCTGAACATAGAGCTTAGTGTGAAGGCCCATGGATTGATCCCCAGAACCAAAGACAGACAGATAAATAAATGTACACATACATACATACATACATATAAAATCTTTAATCTGACATTAACCCTATCACTGACTTCAAGTGTCAAGTTATATTGAAAAGTTAAGCACTTAGAAACTTAAATGAGTATTGGAAATCAACACTCAAGCCACTGGCAAGGCCAAGGGGAAACTGAAAACTTTACACGCGTCTGATACCCTGGTAAGCGGGTAATTCACAAAACTGATAAAAGGAGAAAAGCTGTATATAGTTCTCTATATACTTTGGGCTCGAAATAACCAACGAGGATAGGTCCTAAGGAAACGACCGAGGAAAAATGGTACGAGCAGGATGATGCTTATTAAAACCAAGAAGGAGAAACTTACTACAGAGCAAAGAAGACTGAGTAGTCTGTAACAATAGCACTTTCCGGAACTACATACAAATCTAAAAGAATGGTGATCTTACAACACGACACAGACCTCAAAAATGTGAGCCGATCCTCTCCATGGAAAACCTAAGCACGTGGTGATCTGCAAAGTTCGAAACAAGCAAGTTGAGATTGCTGTCCTTTCTCTATCCCCTTCCCGCCTTTTAAAAAAAAAATCTTTTTTTTTTTTTTTGTAAATTCTCTTACTTGGTGTGTTTTCCCTATTCCCTACACTTTTTTATTTGGAAAAAAAAAACTTTCAAGAGACATAGAAGGAAAGGAGGAAGGGCGAGTATCTGGAGGGGATGCCCCCACCCCCACAGCGGCCAGCCTTTGCCCACACCCAATTTTCTTCAGCGTCCTCAGCTCTTTTCGGAGGAGTTGATGTGCAGCCCTAATCCTCGCTGCTGGCTGCCTCCCTATTCAGGAGGGTATGCAAATACTTCCAAACCAGAGCAGTGTAGACCTATTCAAGGCCCGAGACAACACACTTTTCATTAGCATTTGAAGTGTGAGGGCTGAAAAAGGGGAATGGGCAACTTTTTTTTCTTTTTTCTTTCTTTTTCCCCCCTTTTGGCTCGCAGCTTTGGGGAGACTTGAAAATGTACGTTTTTCATCCCTTTGCACACATCAGCATTGGCGCTAAACTTCAGAGAGACGCGTTGACTGCCCTCAGGGGAAAGCATTCAGGGGGATTTTTACACAGACACAGAGGGCCATCGCCTGAAATAAATCACAGAATGGAGGTGGCAGAGACGGAGCAAGAGGGGTTCAGCAGGCTAAGCTACGCTTCCAGAGGCATGAATTTAAATCGCGATTTATTTTCTTCTCTCTGCTCTTGCGTGAACCTCAGTTTCTTAATCTTCGGCCATGGGGAGGGGGCGTTGGGGAGACGCGGCTCAGGATTGAAAATGCAAGGCGAGTCTCCCATCCAGCAGCCCTGTGGAAGAGCTGTGATTGCCGCCAGAGAGGGCAGGGCCTGGCACTCTGCAGCCTAGGTCACAAGTTCAATCCCCTTCTGGGTCAGTTGGCTTTTCTCTGTGCCACAGCCACAGACTAAAGGCCTGAGCCCCTCATTCAGGCCGAACGTCTAACAAAACGTGTGCCCTTGGTCACTGCACAAAACAGCCCAGCCAGAGCCTAGCAAATCCATCCTCCACTGCGGGGGAGCCGTCAGGAAGCAAGCTGTCACTGGAGGCAGAGACAAGGCTCCCTCTGCAAGGATGAGGTGGGAGGGATAGAAGACGAGGGCTTTGTGTTTATGGACTGAAGGTTCAGGGGACCAGAAAGGAAAGTGGGAGCGCTGAAGGACACCTCAGCCCAAAGGTTTTTACTGTGTAACTCAGAGCAAGTAATTCAACCTTTCTGATCTTCAGCTGTATCTGAGCTGTGTTGACTGAGGATGATCGCGCCCATTGAGAGATTCATGCGGTGCCTGATACACACTGAACACAGATGTTCCTGGGACTGTCATCACCAGAAACTAGCATTAGATAGCATTCCTTGGCCAGTAAAGGGATCATTGTACACGTGAAGAGTCTTTGTACAGAAAGGTCTTTTATATCAGCAAATAAAAAGTGCCTAATATATCTGATATCATGAGAGATTTTCCCCATTTTGAGGGGACTGGTTATTTGAAAATAAATTTCACATGAAGCCTGGCCCAGAGGGTAGATCTATAACCCCAGCACTCTAGGAAGCTGAGGAAGGAGGGTTGTAAGTTCAAGTCGAACCTGGGCAAACTTGATAACTTAGGTAGATAGTCTCAAAATACAAAATAAAAAATAGGCTTAAGGGTGCAGTTCAGCTCAGTCCCCCGTACCACCTCAAGAAATGTGCCACGTGACTCTGGTCCCCAGTGAACTTGTAGAACCAGATGACTTAGCTCTAAATTCTGACTCAGCCAGCTGCCGTCTGGGTTGTACTGTCCCGATTCGCCATTCAGTGTTTCCACTTCTTCATGGATGAAGTAGAAATTTCAGTTACCTGTTTTGTAGAGTGGCTTCAGGATTTAGTAAGTGATACATCCGAAGCCCATGTGTGTTTAATAAACCTTTAAATGAGTTAATGTTTATTAGAAGACAGTAAATCATGCTTCTACCATCCTTCACCTCAAAAGAAGTAAAGTCATGCTGTCGCAAGCCAGATCACACCCTTGGCAATTTTTTAAGAATCTGATTTCCAACCTACATTTCTAGTCTGACTTCCAAGTCCCACTTTCCCTGCACTCCATGCGTACAATAATGGGCCCAGCTCGTCTTGATGCTTCTCGACTTTTGCACACACGTTCTCTCCCTGTAGCATTTTCCTCCCTTGGTTGTCCACCCAGTGACCAAACAATGAACTAGTCTTTCCTTGGGAAGTCCTCTTTGACCTGTCTAGAAGAGTCTTCTGCCTTCTTTAACAGTTGCTTTTTATATCTATCTAAAGATTTTTTATATCCAAAAAAAGATTACAGATCAAATCTTTCCAAAGTGAAGCATTTAGAACAGGAACCACCTTTTAAGAAAAATATTCAAAGCAGATTTTCAACTGGCCATCCAAGCAAAGAAAATTCCTCTGTTCCCCTTAGACACAGGAGAGTGGAGAGTGAAAAGATACCAAGAAAAAAAGCTGTTCTCCATTTGTGTCTGTCACAACTTCTACCCTCCCACGGTGCGTGCCACCCCTTGTGAAGGACGCTTAGCTTTATATCCATGATGACTCCATCTTCTACTTGAGTCCTTTCAGCAGAGAACTTTTTTTAGGAGAGTGTGAACAGTGGAAAAAGCCTCCAGCCCATTCCGGAGCAGATTTGGCAACTGGCTTCATTGCAAGCTCTAACTGGACTGAGAAGAACTGAATTCAGGACTGGCAAGTTAAGGCTGCGTCAGAGAACAGCAAGAAAGAGTGATGGGTCGATTATTGATGCCTGTAACAGAAGGTGGCAAGGGGAGTGGCTGCACTCATGCGACATAGGTGTAAACGTTGGCAGTGTATGTTCCTAACGATTCCACACGAGCTCTCCATGCTCTCTCTTCTTTCCTCCTTTTTGTTTCCTGTGTCTTTACCAGGCTTCTCCTCTTAAGCCACCACCTCCAGGGAAAAATAACACGGGGTCAGGCTGGAGAAATGATTCAGTGACTAAAGTGCTGGCGAAGCGCTAAGTCAAGCTCTAAGGACAGGAGTTAGATATCCCAGCATCACATAAGCTGGGCATGGTGGCGCACGCCTGTAATCCTAGCACTCGGGAGGCTGAGGCAGGAGGACTGCCGTGAGTTCAAGGCCAGCCTGGACCCCAAAGTGAGTTCAGGACCAGCCTGGGTTACAAAGTGAGAACTTGTCTCAAAAAAAAGAACATATGGGTCAAAATAAACATATATAATTTTATTTGCCAATTAAAATAAAATTATCTTTAAAAAGGAGCTTACTCTCCAATTCTTAATTCTCCATTTACCCTTGCCTCAATCTCATCTGCACAACATCTGAAAAAAATAAAAAGCTTCCTCTATTTTCTTATACTATAAAGATGTGAATGAAAATTATGGTGCATGTTTTATTTTAAAAAGGTATTACTATAAAAGATGTATTACCATTAATCCCCCTCACAACGGTCTCTCTTACTTCAAACACACTTATCTTGTTTTTGCCACATTTTGAGCAATTCTTGAAGCTCTTTCATGACTTTCCTCAGTTGTCCTGTGTCTGCTTTGGTGTCCTTGATAGACTCAAAACTCTTACTTTTCACCATCATTTTGATGTTGGAGAAGAACCAGAAACCTCACAGTGCCAGATCCAGTGAATAAGGTGGATGAGGACACACCATAATGTTTTTGCACGCCTACCTCTCAGTGGGATGGCAGCTACACTTAAAGAAAGCATAAATCCATTGGTGGATGTTTTTTGAAACAGCTTCGCTATGTAATCCAGTCTGGACTGGAATTCACAAGCCTCCTTCCTCAGCCTCTCAAGTGCTGGACTCATGGAGGTGTGCCACCATGCCCGGGTCGTTGGCTGATTTGAAGGAAAACATCTAGTAATGTTCAAGTCTTGGAAAGAAGAGAAGGGAAGGCAGTTGACAGCAGCCAGAGAAGACCAAAACTAAGGCAATTCCAGTCATTAGCTGCTGTTGCTAACATAGCACACCCAAAATAAGTGGCTGAAAATAACCACCATTTATTTGACTTCTGCTTGTGTGGGTTGACAGAATGTGGTTCTCCTGATCTAGCCAGGCCTGACTGATCCTGGCCAGGCTCAGTTGGGCTGCACAATTGGCTGCTGGGTAAGCTGGAGGCTGGTTCATGTCGATAGACCTCTTTTTTCTCACTGTCAACAGTTTTCAAGACAGACCATCTTTTCCCATGGCAACAGGGTAGGATTCCTAGGGAGAGCAGATGCTGGCAAGACCTCCCGAGTCTTGGGCTTAGAACTGGTGTAATGTTCCTCCACATTGTAGTGGCCAAAGTAACGCACAAGACCAGTTCAAATTCAAGTACTAGAGAGATTAGCTTCATCTCTTGGTGACATGAGCTACAAAACCATCTTGTAAAGGGGCTTGATACAGAAGGGGATCAGGACCATTTTTAATAATTCACTAGTCATTTCCTGAAGTGACTCATCAGGTTGGGTAGGAAGGCAAATGAGGTTGGATGAGGCCTGGTGGATAAAGATGAGACCCTAAGAAAAGAAAGGGAGCGCATAGCTAGGGAGGGTAAGAAAAAGGTGAAGTTCATTAGAGCCGAGGTGAGGGAGAGAGTAAAGCCAGTCACAGCAATAGCAACCTTCACATAAGTACAGGAATCCTTCTAGGGGTTCCTTTCCTTGTCCAGAAAAAGGAAACAATAGTGAATAATGTCTAGCTTTCAGGGTAGCTATAGCATTAGATATCTACATAAAAGATTTGGATCAGTGGAAGAATTTCATACACACCTCTGCCTGCACATACACCATGCACACATACATGTATTATATCACAAAGAAGCAAAGACTCAGGGCATGATCCTAGCTCAGGTTTTTATAAACCAGAAAATCTGCATGCATCACTTTAAATCTCTGAGCTTCAGTTTTATCATTTGAGGGATAGGAATAATAACAACATTGTCAAGCTAACTTTCTCGGCAGGTGAACAATGGATTCAAACAGTACCATGCTCTCCAGAAGACGCCCCCCCACCCCCAACCCATGACCTTCGATCCTCTATGGGCAAGAATGAGGAGAAGGTCCTGGAATTCCACATGTTAACAAGGCTCACAGCGGTGCCATTCCATTCTGTCATTGGAAGATCAGAGGTAATTTCATTCTACCCTCTCCCCGTTCGTCTCAGTCATCACAAGAAGCCCAAAAGGCTACAGTATGTTGTATTTCTCAGCTCTCTCCCCACAGGGTTCTGTGTGTATCTTTTGATTACTTAACTTTCTTCATTTCTCTAGTTTCGGTAGACATGTTTCCGGAGCTCAGTAGCCACCCGTGGTTAGTGACTAGTGTACTCCAAAGGACAGGTTCAGCCCTTGAATTTCTCACTCTCTCTTCTTTTGACTTCAGCCAGCCTGATGGTTTTAGATGCAGCCCAACCCTTACCTAGATAACTAGACCTGAGTTGTTAAGGAGAGTCATTAAGTCACGCAGGTGTCAGAGCAAGAAAACACATCTTAGGAATAGTCTACTACCATTTTGTTTAAAGAGCAAGTTTCAAGACCCTAGAAAGCTAATGTGTGCAAATTTGTTTATTTCCAAAAATGCTATTCACTATGATATCATTTATACACTTAGAAGTATGAGAAGAGAAAGGACTTCTCAAAAATTGCCTGTTCAAAATTTTCGATACATTTCTGAGTGGCTCATTATTCTTCTTATAGCACAACGATTTTCCTTCCGAAGTTTAAAAGCATGATCTTTCGGAAATAAAATAAAAAATAAGATCAAAGTTTAGATATTCTACAAAGACCGTTTAAGAGATCAAGGAAGCAAATTTTAGGCAAACCATAGTATAAAAGCCTGAGTCAGTATATGCCAAAAAGAGGAAGACAATCATCATTAAGAGGCCCTCTGTTTGGATATGGTCTGAGCGTGTTCCCCAAATTTTGTATGTTGAAAGTCTTGGCTCCCAGTGTGGTGGTACGAGAGGCAATGGAATCTTTCAGAGGCAGAGACTGAGAGGACACTGGAATCATTCCCTACGGAGAAAAAGATTGAGGTAGTTCTTAGGGGATCTCAGCGAGTTCTTGCAAGACAGCTGTTAATAAAAGGGCAGGACTGGCTCCTCCCCGTTCTGCTCTCTGTCTTCCTGTCTTGCCTCATTCTCTCTCCGTCTCACACACATGCTCCTTCCATTAGACCATCTGCCGTGACAGGGTGCATCCAGAGCCAGTGTGAAAAAAGAGCAAGAGAGACTTTGTAGATATTACGTCTACTATCTGCATTTTCAGCTTTCCAAACTGTGAGCTAAATAAACGTCTTTCATAGAAATTTCCCAGACCCTGACATTTTGTTATAGCAATGGAAAATGATTAATACAAGGAGATAAATTAAACCACAATTATGCATCTAGTTCTGGTGAAATTATTCCTCAGTCTCTGAGGAGGTAGTGCTTTGATGACGCATTTCCTGCATTTCCTAAAGGACTGAGTCCTACTCCCTTTGGTTCCATTAGAGCTTCTGCTGCTTCTCTCTCTCTCTCTCTCTCTCTCTCTCTCTCTCTCTCTCTCTCTCTCTCTCTCTCTCTCTCCCCTCCCTTCTCTCTCTCTCCCCCCTCAGGCCAGGTCAACAGAGTGAGGTCCTAGAGAGATTACCTCAGGAGAAGTAATGATACCATCACAGAAATTTGTTCCCAGAAATCTACTACTTGTTATATTTTTCTCAACTCCTTATGTTTCTTCTTAGAATTAAATTGTTGCCACATGTGATGTAAATATTCTTATTTTAGGGATATTTAAGCCCTAAAGGAGATCAAGCAAAGCCGACAGTAAACCATTCTTTAGTGTGGATGGGCCAGCCCTGATTAATTTTGCATCATACAGCTTCCCCAGTAATCAGGGAGAAGGACTTTGGGAACATGTGTATTTGATCTTATTTCTTTCTGCCTTTCTGAGACCTTGCTACACCAGTTTCCTTGTTCTTGGACCTCCTGAAACATTCTGCTTGGCCATCTCATCTCCACCTTGGGGTTGCCTAAGTTGCTTCCATGCAAAGAAAACCTAATTATCTCCTACTGTTTCTTCATTTTTTTTCTTTTGAGCTTTTCACAGGTGAACTCCTGCTTAGTCTTCCCACCTCCCCGGTCTCCACTACTGCCGAAGCCCCTCCAGGCTACCTTCTATTCACCCTCCAGCCCCAGAAGGGGTGTAGCTAATCTCTCTGTGATCACTGTTGAGGTTTTAATAGACAAATGAATTATGCTTTTCTCTCTCTACACACTATATGCTTGGCTTCTGTGCCCTTCTGCAGGCGGCACATGTGCTCCGGATTCCCCCTGAAACGCTCCTCCGTGCTTACTTCCTCTTCTGCGGGAGTCTCATTGCTCAGGTCTCCTTCCACTTTTCACAGATTTTCCAGAAACATCATCCCTGAAATGTGTGTATACACAAGCATACATTGCTTCATGATGGAAATATGATCAGAGAAATGTATAGTGACGTGACTTTGATGCTCTGTGAGAATCCTAGTGCATACCTGCACAAACCTAGACAGTGTGGCTACTACCTGGGATATGGTCATATGAACAACAGGACATTAACACAAGCACAAAAGAAAATGATGCTGACTGAGGGCCTTGGCAGGAGGAGATGCATGCATCCTGTTGGCTCCTGTCGGCATTACACACTGTATTGATTTATAATAATATTTTGTAAGTGGGAGAAGTACATTCTAAAATAACAATAAAAAGAATAGTACAGTATACATACATAAACAAGAAGATAAATGCAGTCATTTGCCATTATCAAGTATTTCATACTACACATAACTGGATGTGTTATATTTTCATATGGCTCGCTGTGCAGTAGTTCACCGCAAAAGCATGGTATTGCACCATGAGGATAAGACACCTACTGCGAGACAGGAAGTTTTTCTTTTCATCTTTCCTATAGTTGTATGGAGCAACTTTGGTTTGTGGAATTTGCTCTTCATGAAGCATTACATGGTACGTGACTGTGTGAGTGAGCACGTGTGTGTGTGTGTGTGTGTGTGTGTGTGTGTGTGTGTGTGTAAGATTATATTTGACCAGAGATGAAAATTCCAAGTTACTTTTTGCACTGAATCCCTTAATCTTTATTCTATTTAACAAATAAACATGGAGAGCATTAACTCACCGTAAAGCACTAACTTGAGTTCTGTACTACTAGCAATTTATTAAAAATAAGGTAGCTGCGAATATTTTATGTATGCATGTGCATGTACCTGTTTGTTATATACCCAGAAATGAATTTGTTAAGTTACAGGAGAGGCGGTGACTGACTTTATAGATATTGCCAAACAATTTTTTCAAAGTGTCCTTTACAATCAAACTCTCACCAATTCTTAGTATTATCAATGAGGCATTTTGATAAATGTGTGGTAGTTTTCTTTTGAATTTATTTATAACAAACAATGTTTGATATCTTTGTATGTCCTATTACCTACGCAGGGACCTATTCTCTGAAAAGCTTGTATAAGGCATTTGTGCTTCAGTTATTTGAGTTTATTTTTGAATTAAAAGAGTTATTATTCTGGCAATAGGTTCTTTGTCAAATATTTCTACTGTAAAATTCTCTGTGTGACCTTTTCCTCTCATAATGGTGTTTTATAATGAATATAAGTTCTTAATTTTTATGAATTCTATTCTTTTTATATACTTCTACTCTATACAACATATACAGTTAAAACATATTTATGTATGCCAAACTCATGAAAATATTTTGCTGTAATATCTTCTAGATGGTTATTTGAGCTTTTGTGTTTATATCTGTGCTATATTTGGGAGTATGTAGGGGGGTGTAATGAGATTTAGGTCAAGATTATTTTCTGCATGGGTAATCAGTTGAATCAATATCATATATCAAAAATTCCACTGTTGCTCAAATTCATTGAAGTGATATTTTATTATGAATAGTGGGCCTCTCAGGAGAATATCTCTTTATAGACTATTGTGTCCTATTTATCTTTGGTCACTTCTTAGTAAATATCATGTTGTCTTAGTTATTTTAACTTTAGGGTATGTCTGCACTTTTAGTTGCTCAAGTTCTCTAATTTTGATGCTCTTTTTAAAATCATCGTGATCATTACTCATTGCTCTTTTTATATTTATATGCATTTTGAATGAAAATATTTGTTTTGAAATTGTTTCAGATTTGCATGACATTACAGGAAATATAGAGAGATCCTAAGTACCCTTTACCCACTAGTAACATCATCAGTACTATTGTGTTATATCACATTCAGGATATTGACATTGAAATTCACTGTGATTTCAAGTTGCATTTCCTCAATAGCTGAGCATTTTCTTATGTGCTTGCTTGCTATCCGTTTATCGTCTGGTAAAATGTCTGTCTGCTCATATTTATTTTTTGCCTTTTCTAAGGAGATTGGTTGATTTTTTAATGTTGAATATTGAGAGTACCTCTCATTTTACACACAACTTCTTTTTCAAATACATAATTTGCAAATATTTTCATTCAACCTGTAGCTTATTCCTCACCTACCTTATAAGATCTCTCATAGAACAAATGCTTCTAATTTTGATGAGATCTGATTTCTCATTTTTTATTCAATAGATCATAATTTTAGTGTTAATACCAATAACTTTTTTTTGCAAATTTCTATGTCCTGGAAATTTTTTTTTCTTGAAATGTTTTCCATTGAAGTTCATGATAGACTTACAATTAAATTTGGGTTAAGGTGTGAAACTTAGTTTACCTTATTTTAGGACTCATGTGTCCACGCTTGTTATCATTCATCGAAGGCACTGGTCTCCAGTGGGCCCCTCACGTACTACGCAAAAATCAGTAGGACATACTTGTGTGGGACTTTTCAATGATTTTTCATTTTACTTTATTGATTTGTGTCAGGCCTTCTGGAAATACTGTCACTTTTGCTGTTGTCACCATGAGTGTTTGACAACTGAGCAGCTGATTCCTCTTCCTTCATCACTGGGTTTGTCTTCCTCAAACTTGATTTAGCTAATTTAATTCCTCTACCACCCTATGTACATTCTACAATAATCTTATGTAGATCTACTAAAAAGTCTTGTTGGGAATTTGATACGGATTGCATGAAACATATAAACCAATCTTCATGATGCTGAGTCTTTTAATGAATAATCATCTATGTTGTTTTTTCTGTTAACTCCATTAATTTTCGCAAGTATCTTTATTATTATTTCTTCTTGTTGTTCGTTTCCAGCTCAATTTGTTCTATTTTGTGTAGATTCTTTAGGAAGGTAGTAGATTATTATTGGAGACGTTTCTACTTTTCTAGTGTAAGAAGTGGCAATCTAAATTTCTCTTTCATTATTACAACTGTGTTCCACAGCCTTTTCTTTTTTTGAAGTATTGAATTTTCAATTTCATTAGGCATATGTAGTCTTTCCCCCCTTTTATTGATACGTATAAGTGCGAATTTTAAAGTTTATATTGATATTGAGTATTTTGTGCACATATATATCTTGGCAAGGTTACAAGACCTACCCCTCTCTCCTTCCAATCCTCCCCTTACTCAACCTACCCCCCCCCATTCCCATTATCTTCCCCATTAAATTCTGTGGGATAATTATGATCTGGGTTTCTCATATCAGAGAAATCATTTGATATTTCACGTTCTGCTTCTGACTCACTTCACTGAGCATGATGGTCTCAAGTTGCCTCCATTTGCCTGCAAAAGCCTCCGGCCTATCTGACTTTATAGATGCATAGTATTCCATTGTGTATAAATACTGCAATTTTTGTATCCATTGGTCTGTTGATGGGTATTTTGGTGTCTTCCACATTTTAGCTATTGTTAATTGTGCTGCTATGAACATGAATATACATGTATCTCTGTTTTGTGTTATTTTAACTCTTTTGGGAATATTTCCATAAGAGGTATCGCTGGATCGAAGGGGATATTTATTTCAAGTATTTTGAGAGACGTCCATACTGCTTTCCATAGTGGCGGTACCAGTTTACATTCCCACCAGCAGTGCAGGAGGGTTCCTTTTTCCCCACAGTCTCACCAACACTGATTACTGTTTGAGTTCTTGATATAGGCCAATCTCTTTGGAGTGAGATGGTATCTTGGTGATGTTTTGATTTGCATTTCTCTTATGGCTAGGGATGCTGAACATCTTTTTATGTGTTTACTGGCCATTTGAACTTCTTCTCAGTGAACTGCCCCTTTATTTCTTTTGCCCATTTTCCGTTAGGGTCCTTGATTTTGGGGGCTTACATTTCTTCAGTTCCCTGTATATTCTGGTTATGAGCCTCCTATCTAAGGTATTGGTGGTGAAATTTTTTCCCAGTCTGTGGGTTCTCTTTTAACAGTGTCGATAATTTCCTTTTCTGTGCCGAAACTTTTCAATTTGACATGATCCCATTTATTAATAATGAAGACAATTTCTTTTGCTTTTGGTGTCTTATTAAGAAAGTCTTTGCCTACACCTGTGTCTTAGATATTTGCCTAATTTGTCTTCCAGAAGGTTCAGTGTTTCAGTTTTAATATCTAGGTCTTTGACTAAGGGTGTTGGGTTTGTTTCAGTATCCTCAGTTCTGTTCCACTGCTCTTCGTGATTTGTTATACCAGTACCATGTAGATTTAATCACTGTTGCTTTGTAGTACTTTCTGATTGGTAGGATGGCCATTTTGATAATATTATCAATAGTTCTGCCCATCTGGGGACCGAGGTTGTATTTTGCTTTCTAATGTCTTATTTCTTTTTCAGCACAATATAGGTTCCTTTGTAGAGATCTTTCACTTCCTTGGTTAGGTTTATTCCAAGATATTCAATTTTGGGAGGGATGTTGAGAATGAAATTGTTCTCATCTTTTCCTTAGTGGTTTCATTGTTAGTATAGAGGAATGCTACTGATTTAGTAATTTTTTTGAGACAAGGTCTTGTTCTCTAGCCCATGCTGGTTCTGAGTTCACCATGTAGTCCAGACTGACCTTGAACTCACTGCAATTCTCCTGCTTCAGTGAGTGCTAGGATTACAGGCATGGGCCACCATGCCCAGCTTATGTGATGCTAGGGAATCGATCTTGGATTGTTAGCACTTGTTACGCAAGCACTTTACCACTGAGCTAATTTTTATCCTGCAACTTGGCCAAGTTTGTTAATTAGTTCTAAGAATCTTCTGGTTGAATTGTTGGGAGTCTTCTATGTACAGAATAATATCATCTGTGAATAAAAATAATTTAACTTCTTTCTTTCTGATACATGTTCTTTTTACTTCATTTTCTTGGCTGGAGGCTCTGGCTAGAGATTCGAGTACTGTATTGAATAGGAGTGGAGAGAGTGGACAGTCTTCTTTTGTTCTGGACTTAAAGGGAAATGCTTCCAATTTTTCCCAATTTAGTATAATATTGGCAGTAGGTCTGGCATAAATGGCTTCTATCAGTGTGAGGCTTTCTTTCTTGGTTAAGTCTTTGCTGGGTTTTGTATCAGTTAGTGCTGGTTTCTAGAAAAGAGTTTAGCAGTGCTCTTTCTCCTTTAATTTTATGAAACAGTTTGAGAACTATTGGTGATAGCTCTTCTCTGATGTATTGGTTAGGTTAGATTCTGCAGTGACTCTCTCCAGTTCTGGACTATCTTTGAGTTAGAGACTTTATTACTGCCTCAACTTTACTATTTGTTTTGGGTTTATTCAGGGTTTTGTATCCTCTTATATCTATTTTGATATCTTGCATATGTTAGAAATTCATTAATTTCCTTGAAATTCTCCAATTATTTTGGAATATAAGTTTTCAAAATAGTTCCTCATAATCCTCTGAATTCCAGCAATGTCCATTGTGATTTTACCTTTTTCATTTCTAAGTGCATCAATATGAATTTATTCCTTCCTTCTTTTTTTACTTTGGCTGATGGTTTATAAATCTTATATTTTCAAAGAAGCAATTCTTTGAATCAATAATATTTTACATTGCTTTTCTAATTTCAACTTCTTTAATTTATGCACTGATTCTTATAATTTTTTCTTCTACTAACTTTCAGTTCGGATTGTTCTTGTTTCTCTAGAACATTCAGGTGCATCATTAAATTGTTTATTTCAAATTGCTCCTTTCTAATATGTGCATTCATAACTATAAATCTTCCTGTTAGTACTGCTTTTATCGTGTCCAGTAGATTCCTATATGGTATGCTTTCATTGTTGTTTGACTCTAGAAAGATTTGTTTTGACTCTGGTTTCTTCATTGGCCCATTGTTTGCTCGATAATGTATTATTTAGCCTTGTTGTATTTGTATACTTTTGTAGTTTCTTTTGCTATTGATTTCTAGTTTTATTCTGCTATGAGCTGAAAACATGCTGAGAAGTATTTCGATTCCTTTGTATTTATTTAAATATGCTTTGTGGGCTATGATATGGTCTATTTTAGAAAAAGTCCCATGAGATGCTGAGAAAAAAGCATAGTTTGTTGATGTTGTAAATATGTGATAAATCTAATTGCTTCATAGTCTGGTTTAACACTAATATTTATTTGTTAAATTTTTGTCTAGTTGTCCTATTTGTGAGAGTGCGGTATTGAAGTCTCCTGCTATAATTGTATTAGAGTCTATTTGTCTTTTCATGTCTAGAAGGTTTTGTTTTACAAAACTTAATGGTCCAATGTTGGGTGCATAATTTACAACTGTAACTTCTTCCTGTTGGATTGTTTCTTTAACTAGTGTATAATATCCTTTTATGTCTCTTCTGATCTACTTGGCTGTTAATCTGCTGTGTCTGAGAATAGTATAGCTACCCCTCTTTATTTTCTGGGTCCATTAGCATGAATTATTAATTTTCATCCTTTTATTTTCAGTCTATATGCTTCTTTATTGGTAGTGTATGTATTGAAGGAAATACATTATTGGTTTTTGGATTTGGATCCAATATGCCAGGTGGTATCTTCTGAGTATTTTCCTCTCTTTGGCTTCCCCCCTCTCCTCCCAATTTTTTTTTTTTTTTTTTTTTTTTGCTGTTAATTCTCCTGTCCCTGTCTAAAATTTCTTAATCCCTCTTATGAAATGCACAAAGATAATGACATAAAAAGCCCCCAAATGAATGACAGGATAGAAGAAAAGGCAATGGTCAGATAGGAAAGGGGTTAACATCTAAAGAGGGGTGGACGTAGACGATCACTAATTCCCCAAACTCCAAGGTTCGAATTGGTTACAGAATTTGGAATTCATGTATTTACCAAAAAAGGAAAGAAATTTATGTCATGTGAATTTTTTTAACACAATAAAATTATTGAAAAAATTCCCTTATTTTCTTCAATGATGGCCTAGTAGATGTAAATTTATTTGTTTATCATGGAAAATTTTAACTTCTACTATTTGGACAGATGATTTTGCTGAGCATTACAGTCTGAATTCACATTTACTTTGTTTTAGAGTTGGTATTGGTTAGGGTTCTTAGAGAACAAGAATAGAATTAAAGGGGATCTATTTGGAGGGCTTACACATCCAGGGAGAGAGATAGTTCAAAATGGCAGTGTGCGCATGAGAGCATGGTAGGGTCAATTGGCTTATCAGATGTAAAAAAAAAAAAAAAAAAAAAAAAAAGAACATCAAGACAGCCAGTGAGAGTCTGAGTCTGCCATGGGCCTGAGACTGGAACAATCTGTGATAGGAAGACAGAAATAAGTCGATGTCTGGCAATGACGGAGAGTTGAGCTCTCTCAGGAGAAGTTGTAAGAACCTTTCTACCTCCTCCTCCTTCCTTTTTCTGTTTATCACAAACTGTAAGGTGGGCCACCCACACCAATTTTCTGGTCCACAAGTCAATCACAAACTCTCTGACTCTACCCTGCTTATTTTCTAATCTCACCTAGTTGACAGAATTTCTCCAGTGTCACAGAACTTGCATGATTTTGCCTCATGAACTCCTGACCTTTAAGGTTTGTTTTGAGAATTCCACAGTCATTTTGATGAGTTTGTCTCTGTAGGTTACTTTCTGCTCTTCTATTCCAGTTTTTACACTAGTAGTCTCTTTGTGTATTGAATGTCTGGAATTTTGATTATGATGTGTTGTGGACAGACTCTTTACTGCTCAGATTTATTTAGTGCTCTATATGCCTTCAGTACCACAACGTTAACTATTTTTCCTATATTTGAGAAATTTCCTGCTACAATTTCATTAATATACTCTTTCTACTTTTGTGGTATTCTCCAGTTACTCTTTCATTCCCATAATTCTGAGATCGTTTCTCTTTGAGTCATCCATCAGTTGTTGCATTGTTCTCCTTCCTGTTTTTTTTGGTTTTAGGTCATTGCTGAACATATGGCTCAATTTTATTCTCATAATGCTTGAGCTGTTTCCCCAGTTTTCAAATGAGTTTTGCATATCCTTGGTAGTCAAGTTGGACTTTCAGGCTTTCTACTTCTCTACTGAAATATTCCTTCATTTCTTACATTCATTTGTTTATCTCTTTATTTGTGTTTTCTATGCAACCATTAAGCTTATTATCAATTAAGACTATTGTTTGGTTACATTCTTTTTGAACTCCCTGAACACCTTTTGCATTTATTTAAGCGAGTCTTGTTTGAGCTGATTGGCCATTAGGTTCACTTGGTTTTTCACTTCCTTTCTTATAGGTTCCATGACTTCTGGGTTCTGGAGAGTTGGGCATTATTGTAAGTGATTTACTGGCCTGTGTTACCATAGTCCTATTGCTTTGGGTTGTAGATAGGTAGTGTCAATGAACATTGTCTCCACTATGAAGATTTCTTTCATTGGAGTACATCTTTCCTTGGAATTTTCAAGATTTCTTTTAAAGTTTAATATTTGTGTCTTTCTTTTTAGCTTAGTCAACTATTAATTTGGGGAACCTTCTCAATAACTAACCTGCTTGGTACCTGTTCCCCTCCACTTTTCAGTGAAGGACAAATGGATTACTATACTGTATGTGGTCTGAAGACAAGCTAATTATTTGCATATATTGGAAATCCAGCTCAATGTCTATGTAACCATCAACAACATGAACATATATAATAGTATAACTGAAAATTAATTATTGATAAAACATGATAAATAGTTTAATACTACAACTCTTTTACCCTTAACATGAAAGGCACAGTCTGCATCATCAATGTATCTACCTAAATAAACCTAATGTTGACCTACTGAAAAGTTCCACTAATGTCAATATTATATCATTATCAATAAAAAAAATTGACTTCCGTTTTGTTTCCCTAGGCTAAAACAATCCAACAAAGGTTATCAACCCTTACTAGATTGAAAAGGCCATATCCTCTTTTTCATGTATAGATATTAGCGTCAATGTTAAAATTTTAGACATACTGGCTATTGACATGCCATTACAATATAATCATTACACTCTTAACATTAGCAGTGTGCTCTTAACTACTAATGGAGTATCCATGCAAAACTCTCTAATACCTTAATAGAGGAGTTTACTAAAGTTAACTCTATATTACTGTTGATAATATAAAAATGCCTTAACATTCCATGTCTAATTAAGTAACAAACAATAATTGATTCCCAACAAGCCAAACCACAGGACTGTGTGTTATCAATAATTAAAAATACTGAATATTAAGAAGAGCCGCCGGGGTAGGGAGAGAGAAAGGAGACACAGGGGTATCCTTAGTGGTGTGATAGGAAACTGTAGAGTATGTAGGATGAAGAAAAGGAAGTTGGAATTTCCAGCGCAGCCCAGAAGAAAGTGGACATGTTTAAGCAACAGTGACAAACGAAGGAAGAACCAAGGAGAGCTGTGAACAAACTACAGGGACAATGTCTCCAGAATCTACAGAAACGCTTTTCAAAACAAAAATAAAAAGATACGTGAGAGAAATGCAAAAAATAACAAAGAGAAAGGAAGAAGGAAAGGAAGGTAGAAAAGGAAAGAAGGAAGGAAGGAAGGAAGGAAGGAAGGAAGAGGAAGAGAGAGAGAAACTCATAAATCACTATCAGAAAAAGCACAAGACTAAAATAGCTACAGAGAAGCACTGATGTGAGTCCAAAGTCCAAATACATTTTCCTATATTATTTGAATGAGAAGTCTCTCCATCCAAGACCTTCAATCTTGTCAAGCAAGAGACAGGATGGAACCAGTTCTCTCTCTTCCTGTGTCTTAGTCAGCAAAGACAGACCGCTCCTAAGTGTCTCTCACAGCTCTTGCTAGGTTGCGGTGACCCCAAAGCCCACTGGGTTCTATTCCGTGGGCAAGCAGTGATGGCCCTATAGTCAAAAGGCATTTAACACTGCAGCTCTCTGGGGAAAGCACTCCCGGGTGATCTGTGTTCTGGGTGAGAGGATTGGACCTCTGCTTTCTAAGCCCTGTTGGCATCTTTCAGGCCATCCACAGTCTTTTTTTTCTCCACTTCCAGCACTTTGCCTAAAGGGCCATTTGACTATCTCTCCTGAGCTGAGCTTGCATTTTGTACCTCTTCAACTCTGAAGTTGGCAGCCTCAGGGCCTTCCTTGCGCCTGGAAGCTGAAAGACTGGGCTATTTGGCTCACTAGGTGGCCGAAGGTTCTTTTTTGTCTGTTGCATACTGTATGCTGCTGTTTTGGCTGTAGTTCTTTTACTACACTGGATGCCTGTCATCCAAAAACTGAAAGGTTGGGCTAGCCTGTCTGCTGTGACCCCGGACCCTGCCTTCCTGACTTGGACCAAGGCCACTTTTTCTTTGTTTGCTTGGGAAGCCACACTCAGCTGACTGGTGATCTTCTCCACTTTTCTGCTAGTCTTTTGGTTACCTTTTGATCTAGTTGCTCCTCCTTGTCCTAAGATAAGCTGTTAAAATGTTTCCTTGTGAAATCTGTCTTCTATCTGAGTTTTACAGAGCTGCTGATACAGCACTCCTACACTGCCACCATCTTGACTCCACCTACCCCACCAGCCATTGGTCTTGATCTTTTCATAGCTAGATCAAACATGGTACCTTGGTCCCACTGACTTAGTAGGAGAGCCAGAAAATATAGCTATGAAATTTTGCATAGATACACACAAATATTCTCACATAATCTCAAATTCTGCTATATACCAAGAAAACAAGAAGAAAAACAACCAAGATGCCTGAAAATAACAATAGACAATTCAGTTTTGTGTGGTTAGGGACTTATTTATGACTTGCTACCTTTCTGTGTAGCATTCGTACAACTTTATATACATATACATTATATTTTAATATATTGTGCACCATTTATATTAATATTTTGTTATGAACCATTATATTACTACTAATTACATTTTATAACACTTACATATATGAATACATTAGTAACATTTCATAAGTTTAATGAAATAGCTACATGTGGTTACTATGACACTGAAAATATTTCTTCAAGGAGGAAAATGTTTCCAAAGCCCAAATCATAATATAAAGTTTCTTACATCTATCATGATTTTATTTTACAATCAGTAAATCATTAAGTCCTGTCTGACTCTACTTGTTTTAATGCTTGGACTATATCAGGGCCAAGTAAAATGCAAATGGTGCCGTATTTCCCAATTTAGGAGAAAACAAACATGGGAGAAGTGGTTCCCTGGATACCCCAGGTTGAAAATTGATTATTCGCACTAAGATTACTTGCATTTGAAATGAAATTTCTGCCCTATCGGAGAGTTGGATTTTTTTTGTTGGGTTTGTTTGATTTCATTTTTTGTGGTTTGTTTTTTGCGTGAGTAGCTTATCCAGAAATCTGAAACCAAGCTCTAAATCCCTCTCCCCCTCTTCATTCACTTAGGATGCCTTCTTGCAGAACTACGTAAAATGTTTTACGACACTTTTCCAATGATTAAACGCAAAGCATCTGTCAAGTTTGAGAAAAGAAAAGCCCTCAGAGACCATGTCTCTATCTCTTCTGAAAGCTGGCTGCTCATCTTCTTGGCAGATTTGGCATTTCTTACTGTCTCTGATTTGGAGGCTGAAATCACACTCATAACTAGAACGCATCTCTAATGTTGGCAGCAACCTGCGGTTTGCATCCAAACCACAAATAGGATAATTAAGGCTTTCTTTCAGTTAACTAAAAAGCAGAAGAAACACTACCGCAATAACGTGTCACAGTCCATCCCAGCTGTGTGTCTGCCCTTGTTTCTTGAGTATAAACACTATACTTAACACGCGGGTGTTCACAGCAGCACCATTAATCTCTACTCACATCCCGAGTGCCTAAAAATAAGAGTTAACACAAATTACTGATATCCACCTCTTCTTAACTACAACTCCTTGTGCAACAAAATCTTCCTAGTATGATTTACAAAACAAGCACCCATCTCCTTTGTACCACCTAAGAATTACCTTACTTGGTCGGAATGATTCTCAAAACTTCAAACTTTTATTTTTTGATGTATATGTGCAGTGTTTGTTATTCATTCTTGAGTAGTTTTATTTTAATAATAAGAAAATCTATCAGATACTTCTGTCTTCTATTGTGAGGATTAAATAATAATAAAAAATTACTTGGCTCTCAGATCTCTCTTGGCTGAGTTCAAATGCAAACCCATTTATGTTAGCATAGAAATCTCACTTGTCCTGAAGTGGCTCCTGTCCACACACACTGGGGCCCACTCTACACATCTCCTGTCTTAGTTACTTATTCATTGCTGTAACAAAGCACCTGACAGCCACAATTTAAGAGAAGAAAGATTTAGCTCACAGTTTCAGAAGGTCTCTCATACACACAGTTCATTCATGGGGCAGCTGGCGATCATGAAGGCACTTGGCAGAGGCTGAAGAGCTGCTCACACCATTGCAGACAGAGGTCAAATGGGGGAGGAGTAAACTGATGTGTGGAGATTCAGGGGGGTAGGGCTTTCGCAGGAAGAAGCTGTAACAATGTTTCTTCTTCCTCCCTTTAATTACTTTAAGCTTCCTGTTTGGCCCCTCCGCCAGGGAGGTGTCCCTTCCTCAATTCCTGGCCCACAAATCAGTAACAAACACCTGAAATCTCTGCCTAGGCAATCCCAAATCTCAACAAATTGCCCCAATCTTTCCAGGTCAAACCTTAAACACTTGCCTCTATCAGCAAGGCCCTACCAACCAATAACAAACGCACACTTCCAAATACATGAAGTGTTTGAGGGACATTCAAGATCCAGGCCACAGCGTCTCCCTAGATATTTCAGGAAGCACAGAGAATGTTTCACTTGTGCGCAGAAGCCTTTTCCTATTCTGAAGCTGCTTGGTTGAAGATCTGTTAACTGTAAGGCATGCAGCACAGGAATCCTGGCATGACTGTGGATTTCCAGAATTCTCTGCAACGGACACTTTGGCCAGATGCCATGGTTTCCTGTCTAGAAGCATTACTAGTCACCAGCCAGGCCATCCTGGGTCTTGAGGCAGACAGAGGTCTTTAATGAAGTTCGGGGCAAAATACCCCTTTCTAAAACTCCCCATGGCATTTTTGCTACTGTGGCTCTGCACCTGCTGGTATCTGGAGCCTCAAAAACACTTTACTATGACAGCACATGGCATCTAGTCTCCATACTCCTCTTCTTTTATAGAAATTAAACTCCATTCAGCCAAAAGACAAAAAAGGTCTGGACAAAGAGTCCCCAAGCATATCATCTTCTGTGGTTGGCACTCTGTCACAGCTCACGGTAGCAGCTCACTTGCCATCCATCCACGGTGGAAGTGCCCTTCCAAAGGCTCATGAGGCATAAGCGGCATCTGTTGGTCTTATTTCTGCCTCTGTCTCCAGCCCATGTGTTCTGAAGAAAATGTAGTTGACATCTTCAAGTTGAGACCTCAGCTATTACCATTCTATCTCTAAAAACTACACAAGAAAATTCCAAGAATGTAAAAGCCAAATATGTTTCAATCCCCAACGTGGGAGAGTTATGAAAATTTTCAGGGAGATCATCATTAAGCATTTGTATGATTCCTTTACACCTCTAAATTGCTGTTGGGAAAGACAGAAGGAAAGGGAATGAATGTCGATCGACTCTCAGATGTGGATTAAGAATATTGTAAACCTTAAATTTTGCATTTATACATATCAATAAAATGGGAAAAAATAAAATAAAAATTGTTTTGATGACTAAAAAATGAATATTTAACATGGGGGCTGGAGAAATGGCTCAGCAGTTAAAGCACTTGCCCAGTAAGTGCTATATCAAGGGTTAAGTACCCAAGTTCGATTCCTCAGCACTACTTGATCTGGGTATGGTGGTGCATGCTTGTAATCCCAGCACTCAGGAGGATGAGGCAGGAGGATTGCCCTGAGTCCAAGGCCAGCCTGGACTCCATAATGAGTTCAGGACAAATCTGGGCTTCAGAGCAGGACCCTGTCTCAAAAAACAACAACAACAAAACATTCAACATTGTCTATCACTGATTTCCCAGTACATCTTCATGGACCATTCTCGATCATGCTCATTTATAGGTAAGTGGGAATTGCAGAGGTTAAGGTGGATTTCCAAGGTGGAAATCCTTTTAAGTCTCCATGAAAAAGTAGGTTTGAGGTAAATGGGCTTCTCTCCAAACAAATAAAAGGGGAGGGATATGTGTAAGGAGTGATAACCTGAATAAAACCAAACGATGGGCAGCTGTAATCTAAACTGGCAGCTCTGGGTCTAGATGTCTGATAGCTGAGAACTGGGTCAGAGGAAATGTGGCTTTTTCTGGAAAAGCTTATCAACTTACCCAAAACTTTACAGTAAATTGCATTTGCAAGAAAACAGCTTATCTAGTGGGTAGGTGAGGCACTGATTGAGTCCATAGAGAGACCAGGCAAGACTGTAACTGGTTCCTGCCTACAGATTATTGAACACAAGATGGAAAACTTACCCTATCCAAGTGGAAAAGTAAGAAGCAACTCTGGTTGTGAGCTATTTTAAAAATTTTTAAATAATTTTAGAATATTTACCTATTTATTTACCGAGGCAGCATCTCACTGTATATTCTAGGCTGTTCCTGAGCTCACTATGGAGGCCCTACTGGCCTTGAACTCACAGCAATACTGCTTTCAGCCTTCTGAGCACTGGAAATACAGGTGTGTGTGCCTCACACTCGGCTTATGTGGTGCTGGGGAATCCAACCCAGGACTTCTGGGTTTGCTAGGCAAGCAGTTTAACCCCTGAAAATGTCCTGAGCTCCTGGAGTGCTAGCTTAAACTTTGATTTATAAAGAAAATCTTTTTAAGTGAAACCGAAATTTTTAAACCATGCAATGATTTCTGAATTAACTATAAATAATATGATTAAGATTCTTTTCTGAGGTTAGAAGAACTAAGAAAAATATATAATAATACCTGTAAAATTAGAAAACATAAAACTTATTGGAAAACCAAAACTAAAGGAAAGGCACCCTCAAATTGGGGAGCAGATTGCTTTACGGCAAGTAGCTGTAGTTAATAGACACAGATTGAGAACACAGAATAAATTTTGACTGTAACCTTTGAAAACTGAGTTGGTAAGGAAAGCTATGATATTCAAGAAATAGAAGCATTAATTTTTTCAATACAAAAAATTCTTCCTGTTTTTCCCTAGGTTAAATGCCCCAGAATCGCACTCGGTTTCTGTTTTCATATCTACATTTTATTTTTTGTGACAGTTTTCTCTCTTCCTTGCTATGAACTGTCAGGTTTGGATGCCATTAACATTTTTCTTGTTCTCTAATGTAATCATCATAATTTGTCATAAGCATGGAAACCTGGTAATAAACTTTATTAGAATTCTATGGAGATCAGAGTTGGTTCCAGAAGTATTATAAGTACTGACAGTAGACTTGTTAACCTTGCCCGGTTGGTGGCATTTAACAAGAATAATTTCATAGTCAGGATCATAGTATTGAGGCCACTAGTTCGATAATCACTGGAAACCCAAAGAATAATATAACAGTAAGTTGAATTTCAATTTAACCCAAACCTGACATTTCATGTTTTATATTTATTTCTGTGTTCTTATTGATTCCATTGGTCCTGTAGTGATTTATGTGTTCTGCACCAAATTGATTTTTTCTTTTTTCTTCTTTCTTTTTTTGAGGCAGGACCTTTACAAAGCAGTTTTTGTTGGGATTTCTCAACTTTGGCCATCAAGACCAAAAATGGCTTTCCTCATTCACTAGAGTCACTGAATAAGTTCTCCTTATCACTTGATAAAAATGTCCTAGGATTCAGTTCTTGCATAGATCTAAAAAAGGCTTTCATGACCCTAGAAGAGCCACATTATTAGCAAGCCTTATCAGGCTAAATGTACACAATGTGCTTCAGAATTCAATGGGACAGTGGTGGTCCTCCTCTTGCCACACAAGCCATTAAAAGTTTTCTAGGTAGCCCAGTCATAGCCCTTAAGAATGAGATCTGTAATTCAGATTGGTCCTGAACTCACTACGCAGCCCAGACTGGCTTTGAACACGTGGCAACATGTTCCTACCTCAGCCTCTCGAGTGCTGGGATTACAGGCATGCTCCACCACGCCCAGCTTATATGGTGCCAGGGAATCAAACCAAAGGCCTTGCGCCTGCTAGTCAAGTGCCTTAACGGCTGAGCTATGACCCCTGCCCTTGTGCACTGACTTATGTATTCTGATTATTTCATAGATCCTGTACTGTTCCCTCAGGCTTATTTCTTAGTTCTTTAAACCAAAAGAACGGTATTTTCATTTTTATAGTCAAATATTTTATTATTAGTGCATATTAATTAACCAATATAAGGGGCTGTTTTGTGGCTTTTCACACACACACAGGTGATGAGCTTTTGTCGTGTCCACCCTCCTGCTGCCTCGTCTTTTCTCCCTCCCCCTGCTCCTCCTTCCTTCTCCCTCGGTCCTTCCCTTCAACTTTTATGTTGTTTTTTTTTTTCCAGATTCCACTTATGAGAGAAAACATGTGATCCTCGTCTTTCTGACTGTAGCTTCTTTACTTAACACGATGATCTCTCATTCTATCAATTTTCCTGCAAACAGCATGACTTCACTTTTCATTATGGCTCAATAATATTTCATGGTATATAACACTTTCTGTGTGCATTCAACTGCTGGTGGGCACCTAGGTTCAGCACACAAGTTGGCCACGCTGAATTGTGCTGTGATAAGCATGGGTGTGCAAGTGGCTCTATCGCTTGATCACTTTGATTAAACCAGCTTTGTCTGCGATACTCCTGTTGTAACCTCAGCAGATTCACAATTGTCCCCAAAACCAGTTCAGTGAAAACTGTGTCTGTCTTCCTCTCCTCATGCAAGAACCACAGAAGTTGTGATTAGAACAATGACTGTGAGCGGGGATAACTGTTAGAGGTCTCTTCAGAACATGGAGCATGGTCATAGACAGCAGGAGCTGAGGAGAAGGAGGGGAGCTAAGCAGGACTCCATATTTTGTGGTCAGGGTGATGGAACAGGTAGGACTCAGGAGAGGTGGCCCATTGTGTGTGACAGGGAGCATCAGTAACTGACCGACTTTTGCATATGTGGACTTTGAGACATCTATGTGAGCTCTAAAGGCTCAACTGTCTAGAAGCAATCGATATATTTAAAACATGGTCAGACATTTTCTCATCCTTAAGGGCTACGATGGGGCTTCCTAGGAAACTTTTAATGGCTTGTGTGGCAAGAGGAGGACCACCACTGTCCCACTGAATTCTGAAGTCCACTGTGTACATTTAGTCTGATAAGGCTTGCTAATGTGGCTCTTCTAGGGTCATGAAAGCCTTTTTTAGATCTATGCAAGAATTGAATCCTAGGATATTTTTATAAAGTGATAAGGAGGACTTATTCAGTGACTCTAGTGAATGAGGAAAGCCATTTTTGGTCCTGATGGCCAAAGTGAGAGAAATCCCAACAAAAACTACATTGTAAAATCTCTAATTGAAATCAGTCCACCCTGTGCTAGTCATTCTGTGCAATTATAAAAGTACTTAACACTTATTTATGCTACTGAACAAATGTACTCTGTATTCACAGAGTACCTGTCCGCTAAGTGTTTTATAAACATTAACCCATTCAATGATTACATCAGCCCTATTATTACATATAAATTTATCCACACATGGTAGGTAAACTGAAGTACAAGTGACTTATTAAGTTTTTCCAAATCAACCAAGAGTGAGTAGCAGAGCTAAACCAATTTTTTGTACTCTGAATCCAGTGCTTCTTTAAGAGTGCACAAATTGTCATCAATTCCTTTCTCCTTTTTCAGTTTTGTCAAATTAAAATTTAATTTAAAATATTGTATGAATACAAATACTGCTTCAATTTATATGGCCACCATTTGAATGCCACCTGCAGAGAGAACTATCCTGAAATCTAAATCCCCTGATTTGGGGAACTAAGGCTCATGTAACTTAGCTAGAATCTTCCTGTGATGCCAACACTCCAAGGAACTACTAACTCTCATCAACATTTGGTGGGTAACAAGTATGAACAGTTGTTTTTTATGTCTGAAGGAAAACATCTGGCACCAGATCTCTTCAGGAGCTCATTTGGCTTCCTCTAGGATCCATCCTAGCGGTCCTCAGGTCAAAGATGCCAGACTGTTTTCCCCCTTTATCACTGGCTGCTGTGGCCAACCTGAACCAGTGTTACAAAATCTTGGTTGCCTGAGTTTGCACTCAATCCCATGTTTTACTTGCTGGTAACCACGGGCAAGCTACTTATAGTCCCTGTGCTTTTGTTTCTCCATGCACTTAGGTTCCCTGTGCAAAGTCTTCGTAACGCTTTGGTCACAGTAGTGCGAAGTGTTTTCTGCCATTAATGTCATCAGATTCACCTCCAAGGTGTAGGCCTATCTTGACTCTGCAACCCCTGGTCCAGAGCCATTTGTACCTTGATTCTCTGTCGGCTTGCATTTCGCACTGCTTAATGGATATTTTCTGTATGAGGCACTTCAAGTAGAGCATGCTAATCATAGCTTCATTTTTTAAAACAAAAAGCAAAGTAAACAGATAAATCCACTTCTTCATATCTAACAATTTGATATTAAACTGAACACACTTAGGGTAAATAGATCTAGAATAAATTATAAATATCTTATTGTACATAGGTACAACTTTATAATTTTTCATCCTGGAAGATCAGCGTATTTGACTGGTTGATGTAAATGACAGTTCAGCACAGGGTCCGGAGTCAAAGTGCCTGGGTTTGAAACCCAACTAGACAACTAAGCATCTGTGTGACTTTGACAACACATGGGCCTTCACTTAGTCATCTGTAAGAGAACGGGAGGAAAAACATAACAGTCGTGAATTGCCTTTTATGTTCTACAGATTTTGCCTATGATGACTTATATCAATCCTTATAACATTGCTGATAGATGAACATCAGTTTTCAAGGTTGAAAAAAGAGAGACTTAAGAGAAAATAAGAATTTGTCTAAAGTCACTTGTCTAGTGTGATGCAAAGCAGCAAAGTTTAGCAGTTTGTTTCACTGTTGTCATTTTATTTCACCTTCCTTTCATCACAGCAAAGTCTGCAATTCCCGTAGCTTAAAAGTACACAAAGAAGGACATGGTATTGTTATTATTCTATACTTAATTCGTGTAAATGACCATCCTGTAGCTAATATTGGCCTCTGTTTCTTGAGAGTTCTTCCTAGATTCTGTCTTAATTGTCAAACTCAATGTGAAATTTGTGTTATCTTCACTACTAAAATTCAGGTCATATCCAACTGTGTGAGGGCTCTGTATACTACACTTCATAAGGTGAGTCTATGGTAACCCACTGTGGTGAAGCCTTGAGTACATTCTCTTATGAGGTTAACTTATGTCTGAGAAGTGACAGGTACTAGACAAGAAAATTTGATTATGAGTATTGTTCACCTGGTCTCTTTTCATCTTGAAATATTTGAAGAATATTTGAGAATATTTGAAGAATATTTGAGAAGACTGAGTCAAAAGACAATAAAGGACAAGTCTTCAAGAGTAGATCTTTTTCTATCTTACAAATATAATTTTGTGCATGCTGAAAATTCAGGAACAAATGGGTGAAGATATTACATAAACGAAGAGTAGTTGATGTAAAAAGTTTAAGGGGAGACAGAGTCCATCTGGTTAAGCCATTTTATTTTTTGGAGAGAAAAACCAACTGGAAGAGAATAAAAGGCACATTCAATGGCACATGCCTCTAAGTCAAGTGACCATGTAATTTTATCAACTAAACTAGGGCAATTCTGAGGTTGCAAGGAGAAGATATTAATTCCTACACTGGGATGGCAATCCATGCAAACGATGACTTTTCAGACAAGTTGGAACATACAGTTATTCCCTTTTTGAGTTTTTTGTTTGTTTGTTTTGACAGCGTCTCACTCTATAGTTCAGGCTGGTCACAATGTAGTCCAGGCTGGTTTCCAACTCATCACAATCTTCCTGCCTCAGCTTCTCGAGTGCTGAGATTACAGACGTGTTATTATGGAGTGCTGGGGAATCCAAACCAGGGCCTCGCGTTGCTGGGCAAGCTCTCTAAACACTGTACTCTTTCTTTGTCCTCCAGGATTACCTTAGGCTAACTTCATCTGTAGCCAATCTCTGTTTAGTAGTTTTTTCTCTCGCAACATTTTAACTGACTCATATTTTTCTTCATTCACTTAATAAATACTTATTGAACATCTATTTTGACTGCTGATTCTTAAAGGCTCTCTTATCCTTTAGAAGATTAGATATTACCTTCAATCTATCATGCAATACCTTATGTATATAAAGCAAAAAATAAAATGCTCACAAACCATACAAATTAGAACTTCATTTAAGAGAGGTGTGTGTGTGTAAGCCAAAGATAGACTAGTTTGTGTATTTACTGGAATTTTAATGAAAACCCTAGGCTAATTCTTAAGTTTGGACTGTCAGTCATTTAGCATTATGTGATAAAAAATGGTGAATGTTTAAGTTTAAAAATTATAATAAAAATGCATTCATTGAGTTTGATCTTCCCCTTCAATATAGCTATGCTTGGTGAACAAAACAACCATTAAATCCCTTATTAAGTAAAAAAAGTACTTGGAAGGAAAATAATGGAAATGCATATTTTACTACAATAAATTTTTAACTTTTAATTTCATCATTCACTATGGTTTTTGATCATATCTCATATAATTACCTTTATTTCCTATGTCAGGTGTGTATTGAAAAGCCTATCATTCTTTCGGTAAATGAAATTACACTTGGTAGGTACTTATAATGAACTGAAGTTGAAACTTCTCCACATCAGGATTGGGTCCTCTGTGACTTTCAGAGAATATGAGGAAAAGTCTTTCGATTTGGACAATAAATGTAGTTCTGACACCATGTTCACAGGTTTTGCACGTGTGGATTCAACCAACTGCAGATCAAAACTATTTTGAAAAAATTGTATCTGTACTGGACACATTCAGGACTTTAAAAACAATTTTTCCTTGAATTGTACAGTATGACAACTAATTATACAGTATTACATTGTATTAGCCATCTTAAGTAATGTAGAGATGACTAAAAGTATACAAAAGGATCAGTTATATGCAAATATCATGTCATTTAACATAAGAAGCCTGAGCACCTGCAGCTTTTGAGATCCTTGGGGATCCTGGAGGAAATCCCTCCTGGATTCTGAAGGATGACTGCCAATAGTCCTGAATTAGGATGTGAAACAATGAAGTGTAGTAGACAGTCAGTCCCTAGACAGTCCTGGTGAGTCTTCGGACTTGGCCACTTACTACATCTTTTGGTAAGGTTCTTAACCTTTTTGACCTCCAGGCTTGACTACAGGAAAAGAAAAAACTGGTATTTTCATGAAAGGCTTGTTGAGCAACTCAATGTAATGCTTGTACATAGTGTGTTTAACAGATTGCTTGTTATAGCAAGTATGGAGTAACTGATGGCTGCAGTTTTAAATTCTCAAATCTCTACAAAGATTCGGTTGAAGATGATTGTGTTTAATAATAGCCTCTACAAGGCTGATACAATCATTTGATTAGATGATGATGAAATTCAGTGTGTATAGCCAGCTCTTGGAGATATGCCAACGATTTGGTTTCCTGAACTTAAGTTGTACCTACACGTTCCATTCTGTGGTGATATGCAATGTACTAGCTTATTTCTGTTGGCAACTAGTCAGGACGTGTTTGAGGACATGCTAGCACAATAACAATGACACCAACAAAAGCAACAGCTGAACTTGCATGTGATGTTGACATGAACTAACTTTCATGCTTTACGTGCATTTAAGTGGTTAAAATAAAGACATTCTTGTGATTCCCTGGGAATGCCTGGAGACGTAGAAGTATTCATGGGTTCTTGGAGCCTAAAGCTATTTAAGTGAAGGTAGTCAAATAATAAACATAAGCTAATCAACTGCAGGATTAGTGGGTAAGAGAGTGTTTTAAAAGACAGTAAAAATAACAAGGAATCATTATTATACTAAAGTGCCAGAACACAAGTTTCCAAATCTCAATAACGTACTCCTTTCACAAGTAAATTACACTAAGAATTTAAAAATAGCAATGTGTAATCAATAGAACCACTACTGCATTGGAAATAGAGACATTTTTGGCAAATTACTGGAGTCCATCTGAGGATATATTCAATCTCTGAGTTCCTATATATTTGCTTATAAGTCTGAACAAAGTTTTTAGCTAAAAAAAAACTTTACTTCTTCATTTGCTTCCAGGAAGGTATTTGTTTTTCCAACTCCACTGCTGTTTTCAAAGATAGTAGCTATTTCCCTTCTCTTCTTTCTAAATTCACTAGTTCCTCAAATATGCGCCCATTTAAATCTAACGCATTTTTCTCTCCAGCGCACACGTCACATGAGTAGATCAGGATGCCGCGGGGGGGCGGGGGGGGGCGCGGATTCAGAAAGCACAATTCTTTTGAGAAGTCACTGTGCCTGCTGCAAAATTATTTGAATGAAAGGATTTTTTTTTCTTTTTGAGGTAAAATGACAATTAAGGTCGACCTCCTTCGCTCAAATTAAAAAAGAGAAAAAGGAGTGTAATGAAGAATCTGACTCCTTCCTCTAATTTTACAAGTTCAATGGTAATCTAACCGTGCCATTCATTTACAGAAACCCTCAATTTTACTATGTGGCTGAAAGTAGCAGGCCTCAGCTTTCATTCTCTTACTTTTCCCCTCCTCCGTCTTTGTGCGTGCACCTGTTCGGGCCACTTTAGCAAGCCATTTGTAAAACTTTGGGTAATCCTCTGGCACTAACCCTGGTGTGATAATACTTCTGTTATTCAGCAGCCTAATTACAAAGGACAACACAGATAAAACACTTCAGTCCAATTTTTTAAGAGCTGATTTGCCAATTTTGCCAAGCCCCAAAGAGAACGGTCTCCAAACCTTGCCGGATTTGAATTCAATCTGAATTCGTTCAGTACCAACAGCTCCAATACCTTAGAGCAGCCCTTCCTTGCCACGTTTCTGGAACCTTCCCTCCTGCCCCCAACTTCACTCCTTTCTAATAGCTACATTAAAAAATTGTTTTATTTTATTGTATGGTTTCATAGCTTAATTGGAGCATTCTAAAGCATTCCCCAACACCCACCTGAGACAACTGTTGACAACTGTCAACAGAGAATTAGGGTGGGGGTACTGAGGGGTTGCTTTACTTAATCTAGTTGAAAGATGAGAGTAACTCTACTTGAACAAGTTTCAGAAGGTGGTACTGTTGGAAGTGGAGGTCAGTAAATGAAAGTGTGTTTAGTATTTCTTTTCTGGTTTTTGATGGAAAAAATGATTATTTCTAATTCGTGGTAACCTAAAGAAAGGCTCAAGGCTTGAGTCCAGATAAGCCTACCAGTACATAAGCACTTAATTCTTCTTCTTTGATCTAGAAAGAGCCTCTAGAGATAGGCAGTAAGAGACAAGAGTTATGATCAGGGCATGTGGAGAATATTCTGAAATTCTGATGTTTTGGGGGTTGACTAAATCCCTACTCCAAAGCGTGTTTGAGGGGTTTTGGAAGGCACTGTACAACCAACCAAAGGGCAGCCCTGGCTTCTTCTTAATCCCTTGATTCTGAAACCCCAAATAACTCAAGGGAAATTTAATACTTATGTTTCTGATTCGCTTACACTGGCTGCTTCATCCAAACGGTGTTTTGTAAGAGCTATTTGATACCTAAGAAGTTTCCTCAGTCTTCTTTCTAAGCCTTTTATTTTGCTCCAGAAACATCATGTTTTCTCCGTATTCAGCAGAATTGGAAGCAGGGGAGGCTTGAGTTAAGATCCGAAGGTCACACTCACAAACTAACAAGTCTGAAAAACTGGGAAACTGTGTTTCCTCCATTCCAGCACCAGACAAGTGGAAAACTCAAGACTTTTATCAAAATGAGATATCACTGGTTAATTTCAGTGACAATTCCATTTGGCAATTACATCAAAACATGTGTTTTTGTTTCTTAAGACCCTAATTTCCACATATGAAGTGACCTTAGGAGGCACCCTCCTCCAATTTTACTGATGGAAAAGTCACTCATCGGATAAAGTAGCTTTTATTGTGGTACAAAGAGACATTACAACTTGCTAAAAAATATCAACCTCCAAGTCAAATAATGCTGGTGAGGACCATGCAGAAGAAACAAGCATTTTGTATCACAGTGGAGGCCATTAACTCTGGGGGATTTAGTATTTTACGGGAAAAGTTGAAGGTTCAAAATTTAAATACTCAATTCTTTAGTTTCTGAGAGTAACAACTGAGAAACACCAGAGCAAAGCCAGTTATACCTGAGTGGCTTTGTGATCATGTACTGGTTAAAAGTAATAGTTCCTGAGCACTTAACCTAAAACGGGTATCGTGTTAAGTGCTATATAAAATTTATTTATATCACTTCCCACAAAATCCTGCAGTAGGCACTATTATTTTTATGACCATGTTTTCCCCCAGTCAGTTACATGAGGTTCAGCACTTCTCAGGGAAGGGTTATTCATCAGATCAGGTGTGCCCGGTTCACGCATCTCTTACAGTGGTGCAATGTTTTTATTCAATAGGCTGTGATTAAAATGCGCAGCTTCTTCAATAGTCGCAAATTTGCACATAAACACTCTGGGTAATGTTAGGAGTTCTATATTATGAAACAAGGAACCCTGTTATGTCTATTATGGCAGTATTAAATAGCGCCACACTAAATATACATTTTGCAGGTGTATGCTTGACCAGCTGGCCTTTGCCAACACACATTTATTTGCACTAGTTAGGTAATATACATAGAAGGGGTGATCTGAAACTACAATAAGTGCTTAAATTAAGAAACACTTACTACAGTGAAAGTATAATATGTTGCCAAGAATGATGGGATAAGTGTGTTTGAAGTGAGAGGAGATATTTTGAGTATGTTGAGGGGGCCTAATGGCAGTGGGTCTTTTACTATAATAAATTATTTTATTCAAACATTCATTGAAGGTTTTATCATTCCTCAATGATGAAACGCTTGCATCAACTTCTATCAAATAGAGGCATGATGGTGTGTCCTCATCCCCTTTATTCACCACAGCTGACACTGTGTGTCTTCTGATCTTCCCTAAAGTTAAAATGGCCATGCAAGATAAAGTTTTTAAATCGATCCAGGATAGAGAGGCAGCCATGACAGCCCAAATAAAGGCAATCACAGAAGGGGACTTTCATAACTGCTTTAGGAAGTGGCAAAATGTAACAAATGAATCTAAAGTTAAGAGAAGTATTTTGAGGCAGTTTATGGTGATGCGTTTTTTTTCTCTAATACATTTTTATATTCAAACATTCAGCATGTGTTTCGATTACATCTCAAATTTGCCTAATGTTTTTCTGTTTTTGATGCTCAGAACGCCTAGCATTTGGGACGGTACTTACAAACAATGTTTCCTCTAAGTATAAAACCAAGAAAGTACAAGCATAGACTGGTAGAATTTTCCATGAACAAACACGACTTTGCTCCCGGACAGTCAGCAGCAGAATTCTTGAGATCAGGTTCCAGTGACATTTTCTAGTGTTGTTACCCAACACTTAGCACAATGTCTGACAGCGAGTTCTCAGACAATTTGTGCTAAAAAGATGAGCAGATGACGAAATAAAAAGTAAAGGCTCTCAATATTCCCTAGCCCTGAGTTAGGAAACACGTGTAGGTTAGATTGTAATTTTTGTCTCTGAGACTCTGCTTTGTGCAGGTTGATAAGTGGAAAAGTAAGCTGTGGGTTTGCTCTGTCAGCTGAGAGGAAATGACCTGTTTCCTCTTTGCACAACAGGCTGCGATAGAGCAAAGAGCGCCAGGGGGCAGTTATGGAGAAGCTCCCCAGCCGGCGTAGTGATTTTCCCCTCCTGAGACTCTTGCCCGTCTTGAGACATACTGAAGACGGCGATCTTCACAATCGGTGATAGTACAAAAGCAACAGACTACATACTCTGGGCCTTGGTTATAAAAGATACTGCAATTTTTACTTGGTTCTCTCTTAATTCACTTGCTCTGGGGGAGCAGTCATTCGGCTTAGAGGACATATGAGCAATTTGAAGGGGAGACAGGGAAACATCGTTCGGACAGTAAGTACTGTCTTCCAGACAGGTCTCCAGTCTCAGGCGTGTGTTCAGATGATCACAGCTTTGGCTGATATTATGACAAGGACTTCCTGAGAGACTCTGAGTTAAAACTCTCATGTAGAAGGTCAGAAGTCCTCTCCTACAGACTATGAGATAAAGCAATACTTCAGGTTTCCTTCAGCTGCTAAATTTTGAGGCTATTTATTTTCCAGCAATAGCCAGATAATACAAAATGGTACTGAGTCACAAGGAGTCAGAAGTGGACACTGGGAAAAACAAATGCACACTCAAAAAAAAGAAAAAAACACTAGATGTTGGCAAAGATATGGGGGAAAAAAGAACTCTTCTATTTTATTAGTGGAACTGGAAACAGATACAAATTATGGAATCAATATGGAGATTCCTCAAAACAAGCAGACAAACAAACTGAAAAAGTCATTTCTTTTGATCCAGCAATATCTCTTTTGGGTATATTTCCAAAAGAGTTAAAGACACAATACAGCACAGACACATACTTCTGTATCATATACATATATATATATTCACACACACACACACACACACACACACACACACACACACACACATATATATATATATATATGTATAACATATATACTATATATATAATATATAACATGGTGATCACTTATTTGCACTTTAAAGATAGATGTGTGAAACCTCACTCAGCATATCAGTAGTTGACATTCAGAGATTTTGTTCCAAGGTGAGTATATACGTAACATTACTCAAAAGGTCTTTGCAACTTGGTCAGTCCCCTGCAGTGTGTTAGAAGCCAGCAGAGCATCTCCTAGCTCAAATGGTCCAGAACAGCAATCTGGCATGTTTTCAGTGTCAAAAGACTAGATTGTGCAGATCAGCTCTATAGCAACTCATTATTTTTTTGCCAAGATTTCATATTTTAATGACTGGGTTAATACAGTCAGAAAGTCTCTTCCTGGCTTCAGCCAAAGCAGCTTCTCAACCAAGGTCTTAGCTTCATGGAGGTACCTTTATGGTGACAGAGGGAAATTGAACAGCTATGGTACCTTATTGCAATGAACGGGGTTGCTGGTGAGAAAATCTACTTATGAATTAAGTGCACAAGTCTTGGAGAATTTCACAGACAAGTGTCACCTTTAAGAGACATAAACTAAAGCTATGTCCTGTGAGAAGTTTGATCTCTTGCTCTAACACTTTGTGGAAGTGAGAATTTTGATACACTGCTCAGTCAATTAGAATGCTATCTTCTATAAAGGAGCCTGAAAGAAAACACAGCAACTCAATAAAAGTGAGTTAGTCAGGTTTCCATTGCTGTAACAACGTAACTGAAAACAAGCCAACTTAAAGGAGCAAAGATTTGTTTTGCGTGGTGTTAGAGGTTTTAGCTTTTAATCACTTGCTCTGCGGTTCCTGGGCCTGTGGTGTGACAGAACATCATCGTGGTAAGGACGAGGCAAAAAATACTTTCTCCGCGGCAGCCAGGATGCAGAAAGAAAAGAAAGAAGCCAGAGTCAACAGGTCAGGGTCAAGATGTAGTTCCCAAGGGCATTTCTCTATGATTCATTCAAATAAGCAGGCTCTGCCCCTAAGTTTTTATGAACTCACAATGATGCCATCAACTTTTGACTCCATCAGTTGATTCATCTACTGACTGGATGATGGGATCACCTTCCAAAAGCCCCACTCCAATACAAGAGCTTTTTAGGGGGACAGTTCAGATATCATAACAGGTATGTTGAAGTATTAAACAAAACAGCCCATATAAACCATGAAACACTGTGCCTTACATATTGTACTCTCTAATATTTCAATAATGATAATTAAAATTTCACCTGTAATCCAAGTGTTTTCACCATGAACACTGTCTTTGGAAAAAAGCTTTGGGGAGATTGAAGCTTTCTGTTTTTCATTTCTCTCTCTCTCTCTCTCTCTCTCTCTCTCAGAGAAATACCTAAATTTCAAACAGAAATTATAATATATTTGTAAATCTTATCTCTCAACCAGACCAAAGAGAAGTCTGAATTTGTTTATAACAACAAATTCAGAAACCTAAAAAGCAATGTATAATTTTTAGAAGACATTTCATTTGGGCCAATGGATAACTTTTTGTTGCTGAAAGGGGGAGGGCTCTTCACGGAGAGAGACAGTAATGTCATTATTCATGCTGTAAGCCAGCCCACTTCAACTGCTGGTCTTCACAATGCCTACAAGTGTAAAAAAAAAAAAAAAAAGAATACAAAAAAACCACTTGCTTCCTTTTTTATGAGTATTGACATTCTTGTGCAGTATTAGGAGAGCTAATTTAGCTTCCAGTTCTAAGAATTTTTGAATCTATAGCCAGTAATTATTGGCATTCAGAGGTACAAAAGAGGAAAACAAAGCCTGCAAATTCTAGCACATTCATGTGGGATTGGGAGCTGAATTAGGATCCTCACACCCCATTGAATGATCAGCCCCCCTATTAGAGCCTTATTAAAATGGTAATGATTATATGCCAGCTATAGGCAGGCAGCCGCACCTGTCAAAAACTACCCGATTATCCTGTTCATTGAACTGTCTGGCTCTTGAATCAGTGGCTCAGGTTTACTCCTCTGTGAAGTTTTTTTTTTTTTTCTTGTCTTCAATGAAAAAACAAAAAAAGATACAAGAACAAATATTTCCTGGGGGGTCACAGAACACTTACATAGTTCATTATATCTTCCTCTAATTTTCTGGGGTTTTTTTTTTTATGTTGTTGTGTTTTGTATTTAGTATTGGCACTGTGATAGAGGAACCATCCTTTCTTTGGTTTAGGATACGAACATACAAATCAGAAGCTATATAAAGTTTCATCTAAAACCATCTAATGCTAGCAAAAGAAAATGCAAATCTGTAACTGGGGTCTGTAACATGGACTGCAATGAAGGGGAAGAATCTCGCTCCTCCTGTGTCAGGCATCAACCTACAGAGCCGTCGGCTTATTCAACATTCACTTTGGCTTTTCATCCATTTTCTTCTTTGTTTTTAAAGATGCTTAAAACAATAATGTGTTTTATTTGAATACGATTCCCCCCAAGATGATTAATATTGATGGTAAAAAAATTTTACAAGACCAAATTTTGCCCTCACTGAGAGAAAAAGTGTCTGTTAAACTATTTTATCTATTATTGAATTCCGTAATAGAAGAAGGTATCAGTGGGAGAGGGCCCTCATCAGCACTACTCTTGACAGATGTTGTGATGGTAATTGATCACAATATTTCAAAAGAAGGGGGAAATGTACAGATAAAAAGAGATTTTTGGTTATCTGGTTGGTTTTTGCTTCATGGAGACTAGCTTTCTCTGATTACTAGCATTTCTTGGGTAGATCACAAAGGATATTAGTTTCTACTGTTCTGAATAAATTACCTGTCAGCCCCAGATTTAAGTCATTGGCAAACAGAGCAGGAAGCTTGCTTTTTGGTAATGTTCTCCCTGGAAGTGCTTTGATGATGTAGGAAGCTAACAACAAAAGAAAATAGTCTCAAATTCCTTACACACAGGCTTTCCTTGGTTTGCAGGAAGAAAAACAAGATTTGAATTTGGGATTTGATAGCACTAACCTAATGCTGCGTAGCCTTGAATTTCTATTTCCTTTGATATGACAGCATGAAAATATTCCCCATTAACTGATGTTTTAATTACACTAAGTTGCTGCTTCTACTTCTACAAAAAAAATAAAATCCATTTTGCAGCCAACCCACAGCTCATCTGAAACACTCTTTCTCAGAACAATACTTAGGTAGAAAGAATTGCCTTTTCAGCCTGCCCACACCCACTCTCCACAACCCAGTTCAGCACCCAACCAGCCCATATTGACTTAATATCACTAAGTACCAACTGAATCATTCTCAAGACTTTTTGCAGAATTTTATAAAAGTTATATCATGGGGTAATCATGAAATGAAATAATTGATTATTCTGTAGTCAAAATTATTACCAGGGGTGTCTGAGTGACCAAAGTGTTTTTACATCCCCCAGCTCCTATAGCATGAGACTATTGTTTGTTGTATTATATGGAACATGTGCTATACGCAATAGCATAAACAGCTCTAACACCTTCGTGCTACTTTACCATCCTGGGTTTCCTGCTTTCTGTTTTACACTTGCTCTGGTCTCTCTCCTCCCTCCCTGGCGGTGCACATAGAACTTTCTGAGGGTTTAACCTTTCTATTTTCTCTTCTGGCATTACTGAGAGTTCTTTTCTTCATCCTTTTTTTTTCAACTGTTATTTTTAAAGCAATCTTATATTGTATTATGTTTCCTAGGATTTCTTCAATGAAATTAGTCTGAATCTCAACGTCTAGCCAAGACTTCTACAGTAATTCATTGTTAACATTTGAGTATGAGTCTCTTGAGTCTCTCGCTCAGCCTGACATGTCTGAGATAGCTACTGGTGTAGCATTCACCTGGTTTAATTAGACACTAAAATCGATGGATCCAACAGACACAGGATCTTTCAACGTGATATTGGGTGTAACAAACTCAACACTGTACTACCTATCACCTCACTCACCCTGTGCATTCACACATGCATTCTGTCTTACAATGACCACTGTTTTGGTGGCAGTAAAGAGATGTCACCAAAGACAATAAGTTTTGATAGTTGACTCATGAAATCAAAATTCCGAAAGAACTTAATGTATAAACTTTATGTGGAGAAACTTTTGGTTGGTTCTGGTTTTGCATGACATGACATCTTGGGACAAAGAAATGGTTGAGAGAAACAAAGAGGATGTGATTGATGACAGAAGCTTTTTGAGTTTTAGGACAAGGAGACCAGGACTGAGCAGATTCAGGGTTCGTACAGCCAAGGAATCACAGGTAGCTGAGCCAGTGCTCAAAGCTCAGAGGCGTTATCTTAGTGAGTAATGTACAGCACCATGCTGGGAAACTCTATTAATGATTGTCCATGATGGCATCTGGAGTGAATTTATGTATAGTCACCAGAAGAACTGAATTCAACATAAATGTCCTGTGACCTTGTTCATTGTTCTGTATTGGCCGCTGCCATGGTTTGGATCTGAAGCATTCCCCAAAAGCTTCGTGTATTTGAATGTAGCGGGTAACTATGGAACTGTGTGTTATTGGGCCTGGCTAGAAGGGGCAGATGCTTGGGGGTTGACACGGAAAAATTGTGTCAACTTGTTGAGTGTGGGTGGGTGGGGCATGTCGAGAGCAAAACTTTCAGGTGGTTGTTATTGACTTGTGGGTCAGAAAGTAAGAGAGAGGCACTACTCTGGGCATGGAGGGCTCAACTGGCAGCTTAAACTAAGTAATAGAAGGATGAAGAATCATTGCTATAGCTTCTTTCGGGGAAAGCTCTAGTCTTTGCCTGAGCCTCCAGACTCCATGTTGCTCCTGCCTCCCTTAGCTTCTGTCTGCAACAAGTTGAGCATCTCTCCAGCCTCCGTCATGTGCTTCCATCTCAGCCAGATGGCCATGAATGGACTATGTGAGTTCTTCTGGAATTTTGAGCTAAGTAAATCTTTCCTCCCTGAAATTGTGGATTTCAGGTGCTTTGTCACAGAAACAAATAAGTAAGACAAGAGCTTTGTTTCACAAGCATTCTAAGTATCTCCCCAGAGCCATAGAATAGATTCTGGATTTTATACTTAGAGAAGGAAAGGTAAGGTAGAAGAAAAAGACAAAACTGTATTTGGTGACACATAATGCGACAAGCTCAAGCGCTTTTTCTTGGTTACGACAGTGGTGAGCCACATGGCTTGGCCCCTCGAGCCCTTCAGGCTGAAGCCTTGCTGTTGCTTTCCCTCTCATTATTAACATCTCACTCAATTTTATCATTGGTGTCACACCCCTCTGCTACGTTCACACGTTGCTGCTCGGGACGGGCTCTCTTCTAGTCACATTCTTCCATTTGCATTGAATCAGATTCTAACTCCGCTCATGTCTTCACTAACAGGCATCAAAGGCAAACTTACCTCCTTTGAGTCTTAAAGAAAACCACTCATTCCTGGCTCCATCTCCATACATTAATCGCAGTTTTTTTTTTCATTACCTTATTCCCCTTTCCCCCCATACACCATGGTTCTGTGCTGCAGATTGTGTGCAGAATCTTCACACTGAGCTAAATCTCCAGCGGGGTTTTTTTTTTTTTGTTTTTTCTGTTTTTTTGAGACAGGACCTCAGTAAGTCATTAAGTTGCTCAACATGGGCTCAAACTTGTAACCTTCCTTCCTCGGCTTCCTAGCTTCCTAGGGTGGCAGGTCTCTAACACAGACTGCCACAGGCCTGGCAGTTTGTTAATGTTTATTTTAATTTCTGTCTTTTCATGCTGGAATGTCTGTTCCACAAAGACAGAAGTTTGTCTTTGTTTTGTTTAGTAATGTGTCCCTAAGAATTTAGGTCAATCCCTCACACTTAGTCATTGCACAATAAATATTGAACGAATGAGTGATAGAATATTAGAGTTTAAAGGAAGAATTTGAGAGACCATCTGGTCTACCGGATTCTGATCTGGGATCTCTAGAAGTCTCTAATAGGAAATTTCTTTCCTCTGTTAATTTTGAGAAAGTCTGATTAAAAATGGCCTGCTCCTGTATTTCCTAAAATATGTGCCAAGAAATAGTGGGGCTGGAGGAAGGGTGTCACAGATGAATAATAATTCTAAATTTATGAAAAAATGTAGCAGTACTCAGCATCTATCAGATACCAGGCAAATATCTAGCTCAAAGTAACTCTCAGTTCCAACAGTGGATTGTGCCACATTGTTTTTGATGACGTCCTATCTTCATGAAACTGAACTTTTGATAATTGGTATAAAAAACCACAAGGAGGTACAATGTGAAAGTCAGTATGCTATACAAAATGATCTGAGTTCGAGATTTGTAAAACCCAATAAACAAACATGTCTCATTAAGAATAGTGATTATATAAGATTAAATTATATATCTATCTATCTATCTATCTATCTATATATATATATATATAGTATATGTAATTGTAGCATATGTATAACACACACACACACATATATATATATGTAACTTTTAAAGTTATGTATATTTTTGCCAAATTGCTATATAGACACCTACTAAGTTGCTTCACATTTGTTTTGGCCTTGAGCATTATAAAAGAAAATGTTCAAGGCCCCACGTTCTCAATTCCCAAAGCTGCAAAGGGCTGAGAAAGTCTGAATGCCTTCAGTCTAGACTGACAAGTGTATTATATTATTAATTTTGGCTACAATGATATAAAATTAGTGTGACAACATCATGACTTCATGTTTACAGAAAGGTCTGATTGGCAATACTATGAATGTCCTTAATAGAAAATAAATCATTAACAAACAGTAAATTAATCATTAATAAATGTTCTTTCTTAGACTAAGTCTTTCAAAACATAAGGACCAGAGAAAAATATATTTAACGGGCCCTTTGTGGGGGGTGGTTAGAAAGGCTTTGGTCTTGTTTGAGGCCATAGTATGGAGTAAGGGAACTGAGACCTAGAACGACTGAGCAACACAATCACAGTCACCAACTCTCTAAAGAAAAGTGAGCGTTATCAACTCATTTTTGACCCCTTTCCGAAGTGCTTCATTGAACTTCCTCTCCGTGTATCTACCGAGTTCACAGAAAGACTATTTATGACATTACGGTGCTGATGGCCAACAGTCACTGTATGAGCTCTACTAAAGAATATACATTTTTTAAAAAGCCTGGCATACTTTTTGAAACACATTTTTAAAGGCACTCTAAATTGAATTATGCATGACAATTTCATTTGTAGAACATGTTTATTCATGTCAGATATATATTGATTAACGTATCAGAAAAGTTAGAAAACCACTGAGCTCATAGAAGGAAGCAATCAGCGCTAGTAAATGTGCCAATGCTTTAAAATTGAACATGTTGAGCTGGTATACCACGAAGTAATTTTTATTTCACAGCATCTTTTGCAGAATGCTAGGGAGAATATAGCACTAGAGAGCTATAGGTAGTCTTAGCCATCAAGAGAAGCTTCTGATTAAGAAGTCAAAGCCTTTATCATTCTTATGTAGCCTGTGTGTTAGGATTTGAAGATATTTTCCCCACTATTTTTATTAATATACAAATGTAATACATAGTATTTACAATGAATTTGGGTGTTTTGTACACATATGTATCATATCGACTTCACAATCCCTTCCCATTTTCTACCCTCCCACACCCTCCCTGTCCGTTCCCCCAACTCCGGCTATCACTTCATATGGTTCCAAAGAATGTCTGTGTTCTGGGTTTTCCAAGTTAGATAAACATATTTTTAATATCATCCTAAGCCATAGAAATACCAGTCTAATTGATCAAGTTCAAATCATTTTGTGTAAAGTAGTGAGCTAGTAGCTATAAGTATCTAGACTTATTTGTAGTTTGAAAGACAAGAAAATATACAAAAATGCTGCTTCTTTAAAATTTTCACTCTACAGATGGTCTCCTGGACAACCTAATTTCCTCTCTCATTTTCATGATATGGACTGGAAAATGTCTCATCCAAATTAAGCTAATGGAGGTCAGTGTGTAGTATGAGCCGTTAATTTGAAGAACAAGGAGATGGATGGAGGAAAGACAGGTCATGATTTGTGACAGGGGCCCCCAAATTTGATTTCAACAATTAAATTACAGGTTTTTAAGTCCCCCAAAGAAATAGGCTGCCAAATCCTCCATCCCCCACCATGTGCACGGGACATAAAACACTGCATGGTTTCACTCAGATGAGAAACCCAAAATGTAAGTGACCCGGAGCAAACTGAAAGGGAGAAGACAGGAGGTCCTGGCAGAGATGGGAGAGGCATCTTGGGACAGGGAAAGAGGGAGTGGTGGAGAGGTGAAGGAGGAGGAAAAACGATCAGAGAGCAGTGTATACGGATTTAATATCTCCCAAACTGTATGCCATTGATATGTATTGTAAACATATGAATTTAAAAAGTTACTCTTAGTAAAAGTCTGGTTATCATTTTCTCTTTATGTGCCGTGGAGACTAAGGAACTAAAACCAAAGCAAAACCCTCAGTGTCCTAGAGTGGAAAGCTAGTGGCAGTTAGTCTGCACAGTTTGTTCATAGCATAAGTTCTGGTAGGACTTGAAGAACAGGACATATCAAGCTGTATGCTTGCTTAGATAACATCTATTGGAAATATTGGGCCAGTATTGCCCAAGCAGCTGTTTGAAGAAGTTTCCATCTATAGTGCCCCCATTTCTTCAGATTCCACATGTGTAGATTTAGCCTTAGAACAAAAATATTTGAAAAATTCATGCCCCTGTCTTCAGCATGCATGGAGTCTCTTTCCTTGTAATAAATGTTATAAGTAATTCAGAGATGACTGACAGGCATACAAGTGCATGTGTACAGGGTATATGTAAATGCACTTTCTATAAGTCACTTTACCATCTGCGGATCTCAGTATCCACAGGGCTCCTGGAACCAACTCTTAAATGAATACCGAGGGCAATTAACCTCGTGTCAAGAACTACAGCCCTAGAAGCTCAAATTTAAACTCAACAGGCTACTGGCTCCCTGACTTTAGGCAGATTGATAAGCTTTTCTAAACCTCAATTTTGTCATGTGTGAAATGGAAGGGCAAGTCAGACTTACTTCCTAAAATCATTACAAGTAATAAGTGAGGTAGTTTACATACAGCATTCCTCTTGCCATCACATTGTAACGATCATAGCTAATCTAATCTGGTACTGAAAATTAAAAGAATTATACTCTTTCATTTTTCTATTTTAACAATAGGAAAAACAATGGACAGTCTGGGTTTTAGCCATAGTCCTTGGAAATCCAGCATATCACCTCTCACCATAAAAAGGAACAAGGGCCACATACTTTTTCATCTATGTAGTGGTCAGTGATGGTTTAAAAGTGCTGCGTGTGAGAAGCCCCAGATGTTGAGCCAGCGAAGCCTCATGCAAAACAGAATTCGCTGCTCCTTGCACGGTTCTAGTATGTGAAACAGGACACCCACAGGTGTATTTCAGAATTTCCCACAGATGCAAGCTTTTCAGGGCTTTACCTACAGAAGGGCACAGAAGGATTACAAAACGTCTCATCATACTGAATAGCCACAGAATTCACGAAAGCACAAGTCAAGCACGGTAGCATATGCCTAGTACTCTCGGAGGCTGAGGCAGGAGATTTCAGGTTCAAGCCCAGTTTGGACATCTCAGTGACTTAGTAATCCACTATCTCACAAAATAAAAATAAATAATTGAATAAGTAAGTAAAGAAGTAAATATGAAAAGGCTGGACATGTAGCTCAGTGCACAGGCCCGGGGTCCAATCCCTTGAATGGTAACACAGGAATAAACAAAGCCACCAGGATTTGAACAAATAGAGACTAGAATCCTAAGTTTATTAGCCTTATAATAAGTGCTCAATTATTGGAAACTGGTGTAATATATCCCCTGAATAAACAAGATAAGCTTTACAGATTCATGATAATAGACAAAAAGAGGCCACCTATTTAATAAGAGAAGAAGCAGAGGATTCAGCAACATTCTGTTTGTCAGACAAAGCATGAATATAAAAAATGTGCTCATTCTATCACACATATTTTGATAGGGAAGTGTTGTTTAATCTATTGTATCCTAAAGCCCAGACTTACAAGAACTGTAAGCTAACTGCAACTCTCCAAAATATCTAACAACCTGATCATATTTTCCGGTACCATTAGGCTGAAAATGCAAAGATATAAATTTAATTTTTGTTAATTTTGTGGCACTAGTCGATTCTCATGCTTTTATTGAGCCTTTCCTTGTCTATACAGATGGAGCCAAAATGAGCAAGCAGTCGAGATAGCATTCTAATAGCGCTCCGCCTAGCAAGAGATGCACACACACACACACACACACACACACACACACACACCGCATAACTTAAAAATCCACTAGCATAAGCACTGGAATAGAAGTACATTCAAAACCCCTAGGAAGCTGGGCAGGGGGCTCACAGAGGGCAGAATCAGGGCTTGGAATGTACACAGCATATTAAGAATCCTTGTCATTTTGACTATTGACACTTTGTCAATACAAAACCAGTGACAACAGATTCTTCCTTCAGAAACTCTGAAAAAAGAAGAAGAAATAGGAGGAGGAGGAGGAAGAGAAGGAGAAAAAGGAGAAGGAGAAGGAGAAGAAGAAGAAGAAGAAGAAGAAAGAGAAGAGGAGGAGGATGAGGAGGAGAAAGGATGAATCCAAGGAGAGGAGATTTTGTACTTGATATTTTTTAAAAAGAGTTTTTTCCTATAGACATGAAATAGTATATTTGGAAACCTATATTTAGTATCTCTATACTTAAAGCAAATATGCCCAACTCCCAGTTACACGCTTATGAAACTAGCGTGCAAACAGAAGTAGAGCCTTTCTTTAAAAAAAAAAAAAAAGCCTGACACAGCTTAAAAAGTTCACATGATATTTTACAGGCAACACCCATTTCTACATATTGGACAAATGTGACCAGTTTCTTGTGAATAAGTGAACGTGTGTCCCTTAAATAGAGAAATCTCTTCCTGACGCTGGGTGCCTTCCCGCTTCTGAGCAGAAGGCTTCCTCCCATCTTCTAACTCAGAATATTCTTTGCATGATGAAGTAATTTATCCAAACTTTTCACACCTGCCCTTTCTTTCATCATACGCCGAGAACGTTCTTGGTTCTATCCTGTATACTATTAATAGCTGCAACTTGGATTTTCTCTAGGATGATGATATCAAGCCTTAGATGTCTGTGCTATCCAGATCCCCAAGACAGAGGGTGTCTGCCTGGTGCCATCTCCACATCCACATGGGCCATGCCCACGGAATGGGCCGACACGTTGGCAGGCCCACAGACTTGATGAGCTGATGATGAGTGGCTGTGAAGGCTTTGTGATTGCTCAGGCTCCTTTGTGGGACTGGACAATGGAGAAGGACACAAGCCTGGCTCAGGAGAGCAACGGATAAAACTGCTGGGCAGGATGGCGGGCTCCTGTCGACATGACCACTTGTTGACATTGAAAGAATTTCACAACAAGTGAGCAGAAACAGAAACGATTCTGTTCGGCAGGGCTATTAGTTGCAACGTGTGGCACTGGAGCGGTCACTCCTGATGTGTTTCCTCACTAATGAGCTCTGAATGCCCATTAAACTGGGATGCTATAGGCCCAGAGCCACCGGACAATAGCATGCATGAATGCCTTTCCCTGCTGCTATTGGTTGGCCCAAGGAAGCAACAACTGGTATCACTCAAATTTAAACAGAGTTGACAGTACAGTTAGATGATCATTAATTAGGGTTTGTGGACAGATAAAGATGCAGAGCCATTTTTAATGACAAGATAGGCCAGCGTGACTCATTTGGAACTGTAACCCAGACTGGCTCTGCCCTATTTCTGGCCCATATGGAGGAATACCCAGGAGATTTTAGACAATATTATCTGTACAATGATATGTTAGGGAGGAGAAAAAGAACGTTTGATAAAACAAAGAAGGTTTTTAGAGGAATATAATACCTCACATGGTAGGGGTAGGAACTGAATCAATTGCATATGCAAAAAGTCCTTTGGGATGTCATGGTGTGATGGGAAGTACAACAAACATGGAGTTAGATACGCAAGCTTGTGTCCTAGTTCCTAAGTATACTTGTTGGGTGAGCTTGGACATCATCCACCTCTGTCCCACCACCTATAAAGTGGGATTAGTCCTAATACCGTCTTCACAATGTGATTGCAAACATCCAGAAGGAAGACCTTGTAAGTTAAATTGCACCACACAACTGTTGGTTAATCCAACACTTTTGAGTAATGTATCATGTGCATTAGATATGTCATAGACATTGAATGGAGTGGCTTACTAGTCTGCAGAAAAGTACTGGTTAAAACATTTTTTAACGTTTTTTCCTCAAGCATTTCATTCTGAGAGAAATGGTGAAATACATAATACCTCAGATGAGCTCAATACCTTATGACTTCCACTAAAACCAAATCTAGATGTAGTTAGTAAAGCTTTGTTTAGATGTGAAGTGTAAAATGCTACTGTATTTAGAGAAAAATATATTTTTATTGTTTCTAGTTGATAATATAAACAAGCTGAGAAGTATTAACCGTAAATAATAAGACTGATTATAAATAATACAGCCTTACAATTTAAATATATGTAAAAATAAGAATCACAAACAGGTAAGATAATCCACAAATTTTTAAAATGATAAATCAAGGTATTGAAGACAATTCCTTAACTACTAAAACACATGAACAATTTCAACTTATGTTAAATGAATGATGACATCTCCTCCCCTCCCGACTTCCACATTGAGAAAGATTATAAATACATAATTTACAGAGAGTAAGTCACAAATATCAATAATAATCAGAAAAATTCATAAGATTATAATAAGATAATGCTAGCACCTCGACTTTGTAAAACTGAAAGTCAGCTATGCGGAGGGGCTGATGGCATTCAGCTGCAAGGTTAGGTGAGGATCTCCTATGCACTGCATCAGCCTCTTCGAGAGAACAACCTACATATTCTTCCACAGAGTATAAACAAATAGATGAGGAAATTGTATATGGCAGCAAAGTCAGTGAGCAAGATAAATATCAATGTGATTAAAACAAGACAAGCTTGTGGACTAAACTAAGCAATTACTTAAAAGTAGACTTTGAGTTGGAAGCCACTCATTTAAATCCTCAAACTAGGAGAAACAAGATTATATACTGCGTGAGAAATATATAGCTGTAGTAAAAGTACACGAAGAGCAATACCAACTCTTCCTACCATGTAAGGGTTTCCACTGGGAAGGAGGAAACAGCTGGACAGGAAAAATTACCTTCAAATGAACTTATTTTTAAAAATTTGTGAAGCAATTGGGCAAAGTGTTTTATTAAATCTTAGAAATAAAAGGAGTCTGAGAGATTACTTTTTTGTTTTTGAGAGTTTCATGTTTAAAATATATCATAATTTAAGTAATGCTCAAAAAAGTCATATTTCTGACTAAAACAGTGAATAAAATTACTGAAAATCTTTATGAATAATAACAAAGTATTATTCATTGCTTTCTTATATATTTCGGAAATCCTTCTGGGTTATAAGAAAAGAACAACAGAACATTTTAAATTAGTTTGTGCATTTGGAAGAGAGATTTGGCAAAGGCTGTGTTTACCGACAATGCTGATATACTGGAGCACTGACTGGTAGCCATTAAAAGCAAATATGCAAATAGATTTCAAATGGATGACACCAGATGGGATACTTGGTCCTGTTAAATGTCACAGTTCCCCCATTCTCAGCTCCAGTATTGGCAGACAGTGCCAGACAGCACGACACTCAGGTTTTCGGGTTTTTTTTAAATCATTTCTAGGAAAATGGATACACCTTGAAACCATAATACTTGGCAGAATGAACTAGACACAAGAAGCTAGGCCTGGTTTCACTTACACAAAAAACCAAAGCAGAGAAAAGTGAAGGAGAGAAGATAGAAAATAGAGAGGGGTAAACTTCCCACAGATGAAACAGGGACCTGAGGACAGGAGAAAGAGGGAATGTGGCCAGGCAGGCAGTGGAAAAGGAAAGTCGAATGCAAACAAGGATCAGAACATGATATGTATGTGCACTAATTCCCCAAACTGTGTATACAGTTAACATATAAATGGACTTGTATCAAAAACATAAAAATGATAATTTGAGAATCCCCAGTTTGCTTTTGTTTTTGTTATTTCACTGCCAGGATGCTTAGAATTGAGTTTGACTCTTATGGGTTGCTTCAGGGATTTCAGGATGGCTTCAGTTTCTGATTGGAAGATGATGATGTGTTGGTAGACTAATTGCCGACTTAATTACTCGAAACAACCATGTCACCATCTCTTTATTAATAATGCCCAACTTAAATGCTCATTAGCAATGAGTCCACGGAATCCCCAGGGTCATGCTTGGAACAAGGCATATTTTCTAGGACAGGTAGGAGGGCTGGCAGGAAAGAGGCCTGCTAAAAAAGGCTGGGGCTGCGGCAGTCTTAGGAAGTAAAAGGAAAGGCCGGAAGTCAAGGTGAATTAAACTTAGTGGGAAAAGTATGCCTTCTCCTCTTTCGTTTTATTCGTTAATTAAAATACTGCATTGACTTTCTAAGCCTCTGGAAGAAATACACATTAAGGCCTTGTCCTACTACTCTGATCTCATGATCTTGTCTCCACAGCTCTAATTTCATATCTTACAGTTAGGACACACTCCTCATTGCTCTCTCTGCGTAGAATATTCTCACTTGAGAAACTTCTGCCTTCACCATTCATCTTAGCCAACTCATCCTTCAGGGAGCCTTCCCAGATCTGCTCCTCCGGACTTGGTACTCTTTCTGTGATCTTCTAAACCCACTGCTACCGAGCACTCAGGGCACAGCCCTCTTTTCTGGCTATCTTTCATGGCTTCCCCATGCCCTAGTCCTGTCATCTTGCTCAATAAATGTTGGTCTAATGACTGAATGGATAGGTGGCACGAAAGAGACTTTCCAACTTGCAGAGTCGTTCAGCTGGGAAGTGGCAGTCTTGCAACCACCTGGCAGATGGAGATAGCTACCCTCAGAGTTCAGCTTCGCCTGTCACATTTGTTGCGAGAGAGACTGGAACAATTGTGGAGTGGATAAAATTTGGTCAGTGTTTTATTTTCTCCTCCTTCTCTTCCTCCTGCTCCTTCTCCTCCTCCTCTTCCTCGTCCTCCTCTTCTTCTTCTTCATCTTTGTCTTCATCTTCATCTTCCAAGACCTTGGACACATCTCCCTGGTCTCTCTGCCTGCTTCTCAGTAACTCTAAGCCAAAGTCATACTGAGGTATGAACAATAGGGTGTCGCTACTTCTAGAGTCCTTGCACCTTTAAGGGATTTCATGAAAACCAGACAGCATTCTTTAGCCTCAAGGAAAAGAGACATTTAAGGGCAACCAAGTTGAGGCCTCTCCAGCATCTCCAGCATCTCTTAATTCACACTAAAGTAATCCAATGACCTCGCATGCAAAATGCCTCATCTAGACTGGGACATATAGTAGGCACTCAACTTATTGAAGTTCTTTCCTGAAAGCCTTGGTTCTCAACATTTGGACATGCCTGGAGACATTTTTGTTTGTCATTACTCAAGGAGTCCCAGTAGCATCTACTGAGTAGGGGTCAGTATAGTTGTTTAACATCCACAGTACATGGTTTAATGTTTCCTCCTCCCTTGCCAGTATTACACAGTGCAAAATGGTGGTGGTGCTGAGTTTGAGTGACTCTAGTTTAATGTTTAATATTAGAGATTTGTAAATGGGCCGATTTCTTTTTTAAAAATTAATGTTTGCCTTTGTATTATAAAATTCTTTAAGTATGTTTCTCATCCTCTTCGTGTTGTGAATAGTCTCATGGGCTTCTAACCCAGGAGATACTAAGTTCAACTAGACTACAGATTTACTCATTTATTTTATATCTCTTTTCAGGAAATGAGGCCTTCGCATGAATGCTACAATGTGCTTCATGGTTTAAATTTTCTCTTTAAATCATAACTTTTTTAAAAAAGAAACTTTAAAATCATGTTTGGTAATTGTTCTTTTCTTTTCTAGTAAAAACGAACATGTTTCCCTCATTAAACTATTTCAATAAGGTAGAAGAAGAAAATCTGCTGCAAAATTTAAAATGTTCAAATAAAACTTTGTGCTTTCCGTTTTAAAGGATGATCTGTTTCACGTGGCGGAGGGAGCAAGCCAGGTGAAGCTACTGTTGTGTTGGGAGAAATGTGGTTGGAAGGAGAACCCTAGATCAGGAATCAGAAGATCTGTCTCTCCATTGGATCCTGAAAGTGTGGCTCCTGGAACAGCACAAAGATCCCCCGAGATTTGTGCGTGCCAGGTTCCCACCCAGCCCTGTTGACCCATATGTTCCAGGGCTGGGATGGAGCAAACAAGCCCTCCCAGAGACGCCAATGCACGTCCAAGTCTGAGACACACAAAATCAAAATTTTTAATTCTACTTGTCACTTGGACAAGTCAATTACCTTTTCTGACCCTTTTTTTTTTTTTTTTGAGTATCTGCTTCCTTGGATGAAACCAAGAGACTTAGATATAAAAGTACTTTGTAAACTGAAAAGCATACTGCAGTGTTATTAATCCATGAAGGCAGAAGGCTTGGGCACCATTTTCAAATCTGCAGTTGGATTTTTCAGTCCGTTATGACCAAAGTGGAGATGTCCACCCCCAGGCAAGTGATTCAGGTCATTTATAAATCAGATAGAGGGTTCATGGAAATGTCTCCATGTTTACCAGGTAAGCAAGAGAACTTGCAAGCCTGGCAAAAAAGGCACCCCCAAATGTCTCATGAGTGTTTGCACCCTGGCATAATTGTGTCTCAATGTACTTAGACTCTGTTGATAACAAATTGTACACTGAACTTCAGTTTCACCGATAAAGTCCATGAACTAAAAGCACTGACAATGGCTCTTGGTTCTGCTTGGTCATTCATCTTGCAAACAAAAAATGACTTAAGTCTTTATATTAATCTCCAGGTTAACAATTTCTAAATCAATCTCTCACATTCTTATTTTTTCTCCACAGCCAACCTGCCATAGGGGCAAACACTCTCAGATAAGAAGTGCCATTAGAACACTGAATAGCCATTGGATTATTTTAATAATATCTATAAAATAATCTGGGCACTTTTTGTGTTCTAGTTGAATTTTCAACAAGATATTAGGGAGCCTTTGCTTCCTCTCCACATACCCCAGTTACAGTTTAGCAAAGCCTCCATACCTTGGAAGTTAAGAATTCCAAGTGTTTCGTTTCCTCTGTTGGATGTCAAAAAGGTGTCATAGAAAATTGCATGGGCAATCTTGTAAAATCATTAGAAATGTTACTTCATATTTACCAGAATAGCCTTGAGATTTTAGTGAGATAATAAGACATTTAGAACATAAAAATATTAATGCAATGATTGACATCATACAGTATGTGCTTATTTAAGAACATATATGTCAATCTCAAATAACCGGCTCAAAAACCCAGGCTTGCTCTTGTGAACAAAGGAGGACTTTTTCCAATTTTCCCCACAGTGATCAGTTTTCCTTGGCAAGTATGGCTGGATTCACTTGAGAAAGTCATGAACGCAAGGACAGGCTTGACAAACACTATAGTTTTCTTTCTTTCTTTCTTTCTTTTTGTGTGGATATCTGCTTAGGGAACAACAAGGACAGGATTTCAGTCATGCGCTGCTCTGGAATTGGTGTTTGGATTATAAAAGAACATTTGTGGAACAATCGATTAATATGTGGGCATATCATTGCACTCACTGATAAGAGTCAAACGAGGCAAATTTTGATTGCCAAAATGGCGTGCTGATAAAGGTGTCCTTCACCTCCTGACTACATTCAAATCTAGAAAGATAAGGTTTGCACTTGTCATAGGATTCCCAGACGGGTGCTGGTTTTTGCCAGTGTTGCCACATACCCTCCTCTAACTTGGTCCCAACATCTCTGATACTAGCCAGGGTTATCAATAAAACTTAGTGGTGCTGTGTTGGATATTTTCTCTTTGCGACAAAGTGCTGCCACTAATTCAGCTGGTAACATTTGCTGTGTGGAGGCACTGGGAAATGTGCTAGAGCTTCAACTGTACAAATGACAACACCAGTCTTTGCCCTTACCGAGTCCCCCATTGGATTCTTTGTTTACCCATCACAGGCTTGCCTATATGAAATGTATCTTTGCCATTAAAAACCATGAGGTTCAAAAAGATGAACTAACTTAAGATCACACTGCCAGTGCATGTTAGAGATGGATTCAAAGCTAATTGCACCTTTTACCCTATTATAAACTCACAATTCTGTGCTGTCTCCAGCTGTATTTAGTGTTTAGGCCTTTTAGTTATGAAGACTGCAAATCGTTGTTCAATGAAGCAGTTGTAGATACAGAGTAACTCTTTGTATTTAATTTTGTTTTAACCTTGTATCAGGGTTTAAATAATGGGTTCCATCCATGTTATGGTCGTGCATTATACACCAGGCCTCCTGAGTTCTTTGCTCAGATTTCCTTGTTTAAACCTCACAGCAACACAGAGCAAAGCACTTCTCTGTTTCTCCTGCCTCTTCGGGTGAGGACACTGGGGCTCCAGAGGTAAGTGGAAAGTTGGGAATCCAACCTAGGTCGCCAACTTTGGGTACTGGATTGCGGTCTCTCCTGAGTTGTATGAAGAGGGGGGTGAATGTGATCATGTGGTTATGTGTCGTGTGTAGATAGCATTCTGCCAAAGGAGACTCACTCTGTTCAGCAATCTTCTCCTTTGAGAAAATGGTCATTTCTGTTTAATGTTGAGATGAGAAAATTTATGTTGACCTATGGGTCACTTATATGCATGTAGTTAATAATGACCTTTATAAGATGGAAAAGAAGGTGGCGTGCCCTAAAATAGAGATCTCCAATCGCCGGGCTGTGGGCTGGTACCAGTCAGTAGCGTTGCAAGGACCGGGCTGCCAGCACAGGTGAGCAGAAGCTTTGCTGCTTGTCAGCACAGTCCTATTAGAATCCAATGCTGCTGCTGATCTGACAGGAGACAGAGCTTCACTCCCGGCTCCCTTCTTGGTGCTGCTCACCATTTCGAACCTGTCTCCTCCAGTCAAGTGCTGCGGAGCAAGCACACACAGTCCACTTTTCCATCCCCCTACTACTTGCACTCCACCTCCTAATCTTGGGAAAATGGTTTTCACCTATACCCCTCCCTGGTGTCAAAAGGGTTGAAGGCCACTAGACTAAAAGGTCTAATCTAACGCCGTAGGAGTTTAATTATAGAAATAGTCTAAATTTTTGTTTGTTTCTGGTTTATTTTATGAAGGCAACTTGGGTATAACTCTGATTTGTAAGTAAAACCCTTAAAGCTCCAAATCCTCATCCCCAGCTTATTAGATTTATGATCTTGGAAACCTTAGGTTGATTCTCCTCATCTATCAAATAAAGCTACAAATATCTACTATTATTACTGCAAGTATTAAATCTTCACAGTAATTTATGAGTTGAAATTCACAGAGAAAAGTAAAGCATTAAGTGCTCCTAAATTTTTAACTTCAGGCTATCCGTTTATGATGGTAATAAGGCTGAATTTCCATAGTTCCACAACCTCAGAGCAGCTCACGCCTGAAGGTAACTGTTAATTGCAGTATTTGTAAATGTGTTTTCCTCTTTGTGGATTCTGAAGATCTGGGTAGCAGTCACCCATGACTTATTCATGTTTTAATTTTCAGTGGCTGGCATAAAAAATGAGATATTTTGAAGAATAAATGAACGAAAGATTAAAATCAATGGATATTTGAATCCAGTTGTTCATTGGTAGGTAAGAAAATGAAAGGAACCAGCCCTGGTAGCTTGTCCTCAGGCCCCCCACTGCCGTAATGGAATTAGTACCATTAGCAATCAAAGCCCGTCCAAGGTCACACATAGGCCTTTGTATTCTATAACTTACTTTACCTTGGAAGCATTTATCTCTACATGCATAAGAACAGTACCTTTTATATTATCAAAAGTTATGTTTTAAATTTATGAAGTATTTAATACTCTACATTCCTGGAATTTAAAATACACATGTTCTTAAAGATTTAGCCCTGAAATTATCTATAAGTTGGGTGGGCAAACACCCCAAAAAGTCTCAAATTTTAATCTAATATTCTAAAATAATTATTAATTATTCCCCCTTTGCTCTGAAAAGTGTTCTGTTCTGCTCAATTAAAGATAAAGTAGCACGAATCTCTCAGATTCCCTAGGCCCCAAGGGAAGCCAAATGAGTTGAGTAAGGAAATACAAACTGTCACCTAGATTTTAATACTGACTAACTCTTTCATTTGCACATTAAATATGTAAATTTACATAGGTACGTAATCTTAGGTAAATTATCTAGCCTCTTAAAATGTGATTACTAATTACTATTACTGAAACAGGGTCAATAGTAGTGTCTGCTTCGTTGGCACTCTGATAATAAAAAATGATACAATACATGAGAAAGAGAAGCACAGGCCTGGGTACAATAACCATTCAACAAATACTGCTTTTTAGCTATGAATGCAGTTTTCCCACTCATTTTTGACTCACTGAGTAGTAACATCACCACTAATAAATGTTGTTGGCTGTATCTGGTCCTAGCCCAGAACAGAGGCCGTGACGGCTAACAAATGTAAGGTGACAACCACTATGTAAGTCTGAATAATTTTTCAAAGAATGGAATCATATTTCAAGTCTACCTTCCCCTCCCTAGTCAACAACATGCCCCTTGAAAGTAGGAAGTAATTTGGACTATTTTTTCATTCCTTTTAAAAATTGTATTCCCAGCACTTAGCTCAATATCTGGAATACAGAAGATATTGAATAAACATTAGTTAAAAGGGTAAGTTGTGCCAGAGGGAATGGCACCATTCACCTGTGTGTGTGTGCACATGCAGGGATTCACTGTTCCTGACCTTTCCCCCTCAAGCCAGCACCACCTTTCCTTATCTTCACAAATTGAGGAGACAGACAACCAATGTTGCCAGCTTAATCCAAACTTGGCCTTTGACCCTGTTGTTGGTGGATGATCTTTGACGTGGTGGCACAACTCTTTTTTTTTTTTCTGCGTCTAAGAAACTTTGTCATCTCGCTAAATTATCAGCTGAGGAATCTCTATAGCATGAAGGGCCTGGAGAAAGGAGGTGGCAAAGCAATTCAAAAGCGATGGAAGAGCAATTCCACGTGTCTCCAGGACACACATCATTAACTTCTAAAACTATTGCCATAAAACACGTGCTGTGTGTGGGCATAAACCTGAATAATGCAAGGTTTTTAAAGAAAGCTGAGTTCAAGAGACAGATCAATAACAGCATGTTCCTGGGACAGTGTGGTGAGTACCTTAACAAAGGCCCAAACAAACACAGTGAGAACAGAGGAGGGTGACCTGGTCTGTGTGTGAGCGCCACACAAGGCCTCAGGGAGGAGAGGACACTTGAATGTGGTCTGAGGAGCGCAGTGGTAGGGTTAGTAAGCAGAAAGGGCATGTGCGTAAGTAAATGTTCTGTCACTTCTGGGAGATGTAATGATCAGTGGCGCCTTGTACGAAATGGAACAGAACCTTCTGGAGGTAAGCATGGTTGGATCACTCTGGGCAAGGTGGGAAATGACTGAGAGACTCCAGGACCTTAATATGTCAGCTGTTTAACCTATGAGACGTAATTTTATTTTCCCATGTTTCACTTTTCTCACTAATAAAATGGGAATAATACAAATATCAACTGCATGGGTCATTTTAGAGAAATAAATAAAATCAGTGGCATCCACTCCTATATTACTATTGCTATAATGGCGATAATTATAATATCTCTTGTAGCTGTAATTATAATTATTACATAATCATTCTATAATAATTCTTAGTACCATACTTTATGAGTACTGTACAGTGATACAATAATTACAAAATATAAAATTATATTTCAAAAATATAAATTAAATTGCTATTTAGAAGAGATCTGAATCTGAACAAAGTAGAGAGTTCATAGATTCATGGAGAAAATGGATGATTTTTTTGGTATAAATATTTTTCATGAAAAGCCTCAGCTAACATACATACGTCAGAAATTAGGGGGTTAAATCTATTGTGCTGTCATCAAAATCAAGAACATCTGGGGATATACAACCTGGCCAAAAAACTTAAGTCAGTTAAAGAGACTTATACACTTAAATCCTACTTTCACATAATTTTCAAGATGGTCATCTCTATGGAGAAGTTTAAAGCCAGGGTAAAGCCTCATCACCGGAATGAAAATAGGTTAAGTTGTCTTTCATCACACTTAGGCAGAGATCAGAGCCAATTAATCTTCAAAGAAGTGAAAATAATCTGTTCCTGAACTTAATTATGCAAATAAAAGCTTAACTCTCATTTCAAAAATGGTTAGAGATGGTCCTTTGCCAAAGAGGAAAGGCAAGGCGAGTTCGTCAGAGGACTGAGAAGTGGACTTGGCTCCAGCCCGCAGGCCGAATGGACACCCGCCCCTGCGGCTTTGGACTGTGGCAGCGATATGTTGAAAAGACGATGTTCAAAGGAATATTGTATTGCAGGAGCATCCATGAAATTCAGGAATATGAAGGTGTGCCTTGTTGGAATGCCCTTATTCTGTATGGATTCTGTACCATCTGGCCAGGAAGGACACGCAGAGAGAATGAAGAGCTGCTTCTGCCTCAGGAGGCCAGCATGGGCAGATTGTCACCAGAGACCATCCTGGTACTGTCTCACGGATGCCACAGGCATCTGAACCTCTGCTCATTCACTCTCAGGTATCATATTCCTTAAATGCAAAGTCTGATCCCAGTGGCCTTGCTGTTAGGAATTGCTCCACCCAAGGGTTTGAAATATGACTCCAACTGGATAATGAGTTCCGCTTCTCTTAATTTTGTGATTTTAATACCTGTATTCCTGTATTTTTACCCAGGTTATTCATTTTCAACTCAGCAGGAAAGACAAATGACACAGGCACTTTGCCTTCTTTTTTTTTTTTTTTTAAAGAAATTTAGATGAGAATTGTCTTACCAGCAGAAATTGGATGGGTTTCTACATTTCTGATAAATTATGTGAACTTTGAATTAAAAGCATAACTTCTAAGTGAAGTGGAGAACGGGGGAACTTTTCCAAAATTATGAAGTTGACCAAACCATGTTGATGATGGATTCTAATGTTTTCCTTGCTTACATTTTTTTTCTTTATTCTTTACTAAATTTTGTATGTGTAGATACAAGCCTATGTCTGCTCAACGTGGTTGTGCTAGTTGTTATTGCTATGCTAAAATACTTGACAATAAGCAACTTGAAGGGAAGAAAGTTTCACTTGACATTATGGCTTCCGAGATTTCAGTTTGCAGTTGGCTGGCTCCACTGCTTCTAGGCCTGTGGTAAGATAAAAACATCAAGACTGAAAGGCGTGGCAGAGAAAAGATGCTGATCTCATGGCCGCCAGCAAGCCAAGAAAGAGAACAAGAACCAGAGATGAAGAGTTTAGAGACAGAATACAATCCCAAGGTCCTGGCTCCACGTCCCATGACCTTATCTACTAATATTCCATTCTACTAAGGACTTACCAATGAATTAATCCACTGATGCAGTCAGTGTCCACATAACTTTATCACTTCTCAAAAACTCATCAGCTGGTATTGGAGGATACACACGATCCAACTCGTAATAGTCACCTAAGTTTCCTTCCCCAAGTGAAATAGTGTAAAAGAGCTGCCTAACCAGTGCTTAGCTCATGGTGGGAAACAATTAGTGGTGAGGTGGGGGAGTGAACCGAGGCCAGAGCTTGAAATGCTTTGACCTCTCAAGGAGATGAGCCAGTGCCATGCAAACAACATCGCATTTTCTGCCAACTCTTTGCTCTGTTTACATCAGTGACTATTTCCTCTCGTTAAAAAAGGAAAAGAGAGTGACTCATGGTAGCATTTATAGCCAGGACATGTTAGAATTGCTAAGAGAGTAGAGCTAGTGTTTCTGACATACAAGGCAATAGGATTTCTATATCTGCCATGGCATTGTATTTCTTTTTGCATCAAGGACATGACCAATTCAGAGTAAGTTTTCAATCATTCATTCATTCTTTCAACAAATATTTACTGACAACCTGTTATATTCCAGGGAGGAAGGCAGAGATGTTGGCATAGAGTTGCAACTTTTTAATGGACTTGTCAGGAAAGTCTCCACTGATGAAGTGTTATTTGAATAAAAACCTGAAGAGACAGAAGAGTAAGCTTCATTGGTACCCGTGAGGTGGGCATTTCAACAGGGGAAACCCAAATGCCAAGGCTGCAAGACAGAAACCTCGCTGGAATGGATAACACTGCATAGAACAGAGGAGATGGAGTGTAAGGAGGGTCAGAGTTATGACGGGCTGGACATTCATGGGGACAGGTTTCAGATCAAGAATGAAACTCTCTGTAGCTGTCAGAGGTTTATTTCTTCTTTGCATCCATGCATCCTTAGCACCATGGTCCACAGAAAGATTTTGCTTTGTCTGGATTGTTAAAATTTCTCTGAGAAGGAGAGGAGTCCTCTTTTGAGGGTAGCTCTGCTCAGGAAGAGCTGTCTATAGCTTTTGGTCTATAGACTCTCAGCCACTGTGACTCTAAGATCTTGCATTTATAAAATTCATCTGGATTTCAAAAGATTGCTCTTTCTATGACAAGCTGGATTTGACTTTCTTAAGGCCTTGTCATAGAGTAGGAAAGACAGCAGAGAAATCAGGGTTTTCTATGTTCCTATGCTAATCTATGACCCATTGTTAAGAAGTAGATTTGTGTCGGCGAGAGGTTACCCAGATATAGGTTGGAGAACTCATCAAAATTTGGGAAAAAAGTTGAGAAAATCGGATGGTGGCATTGATATCACATAGTCTCTGGACACAGGCAGCCTCCAGTTGCCTTACAAACACTTGGATCATTAACCGTGCACATTTCATAGTGAGAAGCTGACCTTGGTATTAGAAATCTCATAAAACTTTTTAGACAAGTCAAAAAAATCTAGGCAAGTATAGAAAAAAAAGAGATAAACATTAGTAGACACTTGAGTGACCTCAGGCTTTAGTCAGAGTCATATTTATTTATAACTATAACCAGCATAAGCATATGCAGTTGATTCTTTAAACATGCTCATCCTAATTTATTGTCAAGTAACATGATCCTCAAGTGTTCAGGATATTGCCACAGATGTAGATATAGAGAGATGATTAGGATAAGATCTAGGGTGAAGCATTGGTAAAGCAGATGAACTTGAGAAGCTCAGGGGGAAACACTCTTCTAAATGTTCTGTGCGAAGTTCACGGTATAAATTGGGGATTCAGTGTACTTTCACATTTTTAGGTTTTATTGTGTTTTGTGTTTTGTTTTTCTTTGTCCTTGTCATAAAACACTTCTGAGAAAGTCTACTGATCGGACTCATTTACCCTGAGTTAGTAACAACCTAGATCCAAACAAGGTGCTTTTTAGAAGACTCACAGAAAATGTAACTATGACCCTCAAATCAGACATTCCAACCTAGGAAATAATACAAGACCCCTTGGAAATGCTAAAAATACCAAAATGTGGGCAGTAAAGTCAAATATAATCTCAATCTAAGAGCAGAGGTCAATCTCAATGCCTCCATCGAGCTACCCATATCCCCATTAAAACTACACAAAACATTTCCTTATGAGCTCAGAACAACTACAGACAATTGAAGAACATGGCAATGCCCTAAGAACGAATGAAGAACTAACATCCAGAACATGAGAAAAACTGTGCAGATTTTAGAAGAGGTCAAAGATAAAGCAGGAAGAAATGGATTTTTGCTTGTTATAAAGCTAACAGATGACAGAGAATACTAAAGTCCTCTCTCATTTGTTTCTGTATTTTATACCAAATGTGGCTTTTGTACTAGAAATAGTAAGCCAATTGCCAATTACAGAGAATCCTAAAGGATCTCTGAGTCAGTCAGCGATGTGTTTGCACAAAATCATTTCTATCTTTCTCAACTCCCATTAAAGCCACATATCACAACATAGTAACAAAAGTAGGGGAAATGGCAAGATCTTTGGAAACTAGAAGAGTATGTCATTTCCATGCCAGATACACTGACATATTTCTGCCTGGAATTGTGTATGAGACCATGTTGGAGGGAGGTATCATCAAATCCCAACCTTTCCTTTTGAGAATGGACAGCACCACAGGATGTAAGTGGAGGTCTTGGTGAAAATCTCTCACAATTATAGAGTTGGAAATAGAGCCATACAGTCTTGACTCTATCCATAGCAACAAGTGGATCTCAAAGCATTCAGTACCTTTAAGCTACCCTCAGAGTTTATGCCTAATAAAGGTGGGGGCAGAAAGCACTATTGCTTGGCAGGTGTCCTGGCTTGGGTGGCAGCACTAGTCAATGCTGTTGCCTGTGTCTGCCCAAAGAAACTGGATAAAAAGAAAAAGAAAAAATTTAGGCCTAGCCTTATAGATCAGAGGCAAAATAATTGGTACCAAGACACCCATTGCTTGGAAGTCTGAAAGCTCTGATAGTTTCCATGTCAGTTATAGAAGGAAACCGAAAAAGCTTTAATAAAAGGGATACGAATATGTGAAAGGAATGGTAACATTGTAACATATGAGGATTTTACCTGAAAAATCACAATAATCTTATTTATTGAAGTTTCAGGCCTATTATGCCAGAAACAGGATAAAATGCTCTTTATAAGAACTATTACCAACTTTTTCTGGAGGTTATAATCAATCCAATGGTTCAAAAATGAAAAGAAGGTTAAATATAAGAAAGGAACATAAAATTTCATCCCACTTATATATAATCTGATAGAAATGTAGAAATATTTATGGTATTCACCAAACAAAATATATATTACACATATTACCTTGCTCTGTGCGTGCGTGTGTGTGTGTGTGTGTGTGTGTGTGTGTGTGTGTGCATACATATGTATGAAGACAGGTGATCATATTTCATTCTCTTACATTGTTTGCTATAAAATATTTTTTTTGAAATGAGACTCTGTTCTTGAAACTAAAATATATAAAACAACTAAATAATAACTATATAAAACATATCAAATTGGCTGAGAAGTGGAAAGGACACAGACATATGAAAGAAAGGTTGAGGGCTAAGTGTTCAAAAATGACATTCATGGAGAATGGAGTCGAAGTGGCACTGGTGAAGGATTATTTCATCAGTGGCTCTGCATGATTCAACTGAAAGATCAGATTTAGTAAAGGATTTTCCTCCATAGCCTGGCGCAGGAAGGCAGAGGATCTGCGGGACCTGAAGGGAAACCACAGGACCAGAGAAAAAGTGGTGAAGATCTGACAAGAGAAACAAAAAAGAAAACAAAGAAAGAAAAAAGGAAAATAAAAATGAGTAGTTATCATCAGGTGAGTGCAGGCTTCCAAACAAGGACAGGGCCTATGGTGAGGCCTGTCAGGAGGGGCCTGAAGCCTCAGAGGGCCAGTGGGCATGACCTGCAAGCGGCGAGGACATGGAGGGATTGCAGGAAGGATGGTGTCTAGATGCGCTAGTCAGTCTTGTGACTATGCACCCTAACAACAACTTTATGGAATGCTGAGTCATTCTGCTTGCAGTATGGAGGGAGGGAGAGGCTCTGCCTGTGAGCCCTCAGAGCTAGGGAACGCCAGCCTGGGGATTCACAGTGCTGGAGTCACAGCCATGGTCAGCTGGTAGGCTTCCAAAGGAGAATTGGAATCTCAGTAAGAACTATTCCAGGAAATAGACTGTTGACCAATTACACTCCAGAGAAGCCAGGGATCCTTCTTATCTGTTACTAGGTGGGGTGACAGCTGTTAATAGAGGAGAGGGGAAAGACTGTGCTCCTCCTAAAAGATCTGAGACCAATGAGAAAAGCCAGCTTACCTGAGTATGGTGTTCATGGGGGGAGGAGAGCATAAGCATCTTTGACCAAGGTCTATCCTGCCCTCCATCAATTCAACCTTATAGGAGTGGCAGGAAGCACGTTGGGGTGGGACAGCTTTGCAAACTGGGGACTAGAAGAAAAGGGGGCCTTCAGGCTCACTTCAATGGTTTTCTGTGTGTATATTGAAGTTATAATATTTCTGCTATTCATTTTTATTTTTTCTTTGCCTTTTTTCTTTCTTTATTTTCTTTCTGTTTCTGTTATTTGTGAATTTCTGCACTTACTTCTCCCTTGAATGCTCTTAATGCCCTTAGAATCTGGAGACATACTCTCTCTATTCCACTCATAAATCTTGTTTTTTCTTATTGTTTCTATTGCTTAAGTTAATCCATTTTCTTTTAATCTGGCGCTGGAGCTCTATTATGCTTTTCTCTATCCTACAAATACTTTTCTGTTTTCTATCATGCTTTCAAAGCTCACCCTTACACTTCATCTGCTCTTTTCCTACTTTCGTCACTTTTATTAATAGTGTTGTTAAATATTGACAACTCACCGCCATAGGAAGTGACATGTTGGGAGGCAATAATTTTATACTATTTAGCTAGGCATAGATAATTATGATCATAGATTTCTTTCTATATTATCAACAATAATTTAGTATCACACTTTAAAAAACTCTTCTGACATGCTATTAGACAATCTGTGCAGAAACCTTCATTAGTAGTATAAATCACATTCCTAATGTTAACAGTGAAATGGCTGAATGAGTTGATACTTTGTTATCACATGTCTGTAGCTGATATGTAGTATGATTAACCACTAATCTGAAAATCCTCACTATTATTAAAGAGTGTACAAAAAAAAGTGCCCATTAAAGGTTGATAACTTCTTGTGATTTGGTTAAGTCTAGGTATATAAATACAGAGCATGATTTTACTAGTGATGGTGATCTAGTACTGATATTGAATTTGTTATAAGTCAATGTCAGATTTATTTAGATAGATACATTGATAGTGTAGTCTGTGACTTCTAATGTTAAGAGTAGAATAGTAGAGGATATTAGATAAATAGCAGAAGACTAGTCATTGAGAAGAACCTCAAAATTAATAGCTATGTAAGTTAAAAAGAGACATAAATACTAAACTCTGAACAAACACAAGAAAATTCCTAGGAAAGAAAAGGTTTACTAGAAATATCTGCATAGTAGAATAGAGCCCAACAACACTACCTGATTTATAACCCACAAGAACAGAGCCATGAAGAAATGAAGCAATATAACACCTGTGAAAATGCCCAGCTCCCCCTGAGCTGATATCATGGGCCAAGAAATAGCAGAACCTACAAGAAAGAAAGAAAAAAAAGTGGATTTCTTGGTCAACAACTTCTACCAAAATATGCTTAAATAAATGTAAGAGATACTTAGTGAGCTCAAAATGAATTTAATGGAATAAACAACAGCCTTAATAGATAAACAGCTTAAGGATTATAAAGAAGATACAAATAAACAACTAAAGCAATGCATGAAATGAATGAATATTTCAGTAGAGAAGTAGAAAGACGGAAAGGATTCAAAGCTGAACTCCAGGATATGAAAAGCTCACATGACAACAGGAAAACTTGGCTTAAGCATTTTGAGGACAGATGATCAGATCTTGAAAATAAGGCTGACAAACTAGAACATTCTTTCAGTGATGACTGAAAAACAAAAAGACAAGAAAGAGGCTGCTTGCAACAGCTAATGGATGACTCAAAAAGAAACAACCTCAGGAGCTAGGGGAATAACCCAGCAGTTAAAGTGTCTGACTAGAAAGTGCAAGGCCCTGGGTTCAATTCCCCAGCACCACACAATCTGCGTGTGGTGGTGCACACCTGTAATTCCAGCACTTGGGCACTTGGGAGGCTGAGGCAGGAGGATGGTAATGAGTCAAAGGCTAGCCCAGGCTCCATAGTAAGTTCAGGACCAGCTTGCTGGCCTACAGAGCAAGACCCTGTCGAGAGAAAGAGAGAGAGAAAGAGAGGGAGGGAGGAAGGGAGGGAGGAAGGGAGGGAGGGAGGGAGGGAGGGAGAGAGAGAGAGAGAGAGAGAGAATATCAGAATTATGGAAGCACAAGAGAAAGAGAAAGTGGAGGACACTGAAAACAGTACAAAGAATATGTTCAGTGGGATTGTAGGAGAATGTTTCCCAAATCTAGAGAAAGAAATTGCCATTGAGCTACTACAGGCATCACTCAAGTGCTAAGAGAACATAAACGCCAACCCAAACTGTTATATTCAGCAAATTTATCCTTTAAAATAGAGGGAGAAACTTAAAATTTTCATGACAAAAAAAAAAAAAAAACTCTAAAGAAATTTATGATCACTGGACAGCATTACCAAAAATACTGAAAGACTTTAACAGAGATGAGAAAACAAATAGCACTGAAGATCCCAGAGAAAAGGACACAACACAAAAAGGAGAATGAACTAACAAGAGTGTGGAACAATCAATGCCAAGGCATCCTAGTGATGGCAAGAGGGGGCAAATATACCATTATAATAATGTTCAATGTTAATGGTCTCAAATCTCTTATCAAAAGACAGATTGGCTTATTGGATTAAAAAACAAAACTCAACAGTTTGACACACTTTAACCATAAAGAAACACAGAGATTGAAAATAAAAGAATGAAGATCAATACTTCATGCAACTGCGCCCAGAAAAGAAGCAGGGGTAGCTATACTATTCTCAAAAACAGTTGATTAAAAGCCAAAGCAGATCAGAAGAGACAAAGACGGGCATTATATACTGGGTAAGGGAGGGAACAATTCAACAAGAGGTCACAAATGTTAGTACTTACACACCCAACCTCATGACACCCAATTTTGTAAGACAAAAACTACCGGACATGAAAAGACAAACAGGTCCTAGTATAATTATAGTAGGCAATCTCAATACCCCACATAAACACCTCAATACTCCAAATAGACACCTAAACTAGTCATAAAATCAACAAAGAAATGCTACAGTTAAGCCACGCTGTGGAAAAATTGGACTTAACGGACATTTACAGAGTGTTCCATTCCACATCAACAGAAAATACTTTTTCCTCAGCAGCACACAGGTCACTTCCCAAAATAGGCCACATTATAGGTCATAAAGCAGGTTTAATGCCAAAGGACTTAAAATAATTCCTTGCATATTTTCAGACCATAGTGGAAGAAGACTAGAAACCAATAGCAAAAGAAACTACAGAAACTATATAAATACTTGGAGACCACATAACATGTAATTGAACAAACAATGGATCACAGAAAAAAACAGAGAAGGAATCAAAAAGCTTCCTAGAGTCAAACAACAATGGAAGCACATCTTACCAGAACCTGTCACACAGGATGAAAGCAGGCTAAGAGGGAGATTTATAGCCATGAATGCATTTAAAAAACAGAGCAATCACTAAAAAACAATTCAATAATGCATCTCAAGACCCTAGAGAAGCAAGAATAACCAATTTTAAAATAGTGGAACAAAAAATTATCGAGATCAGAACACAAATAAACAAAATTATGGTTAACACTGTTGAAATTCACACTACTATAAGGAACTATTTTTGTAAACTTACACTCCAACAAGCTGGAGAATACGGAAGAAAGAAATGGATAAATTTCTAGATGCAGACAGGGTACCAGAATTGAACCAAGATGACCTAAAAACCTGAAGACCCACAACATACATTTAAACTGAAGCAGTAATAAAGTATCTACAAAGAAAAGTCTGAGACTGGATGGACTCATGGCAGAATTAAACCAGTATTTCAGGGAAGAACTGTCACCAATATTTCTCAAACTCTTCCATGAAATTTCAAAAGAAGAAATTGCAATGTTTTGCCAAACTCATTTATGGAAACTAGCATTATCTTGATACCCAAGCCAGACAAAAACTTAACTATGAAAGAAAAGAACAGGCCAATCTTCTTGCCCTCAGTAAGATACTAGCAAATAGGATTCAATAAGTCATTAAAAAGATCATTAAAATCATTGTCTTAGTTAGTTTTTCGTTGCTATGGCTCAATACCCAACATCAACAAATTTAGGAGAGGAAAGGCATTTTAGCTCACAGTTTCAGAAGGTCACAGTCCATTCAGGGGCGGCTGGCAGCAATGGAGTACATGGCAGAGGCGGAGGCAGCTTCTCATGACATCACAAACAGGAAGCCAAGTCAAGGCAAGTTGAGACTAGTCTTCCAAGGAAGGAAGGAAGCAGCTTATATATCCTTCCAGGTCTCATCCCAGGGATCAGCCCCTCCAGGATCCAGGCGTGGAAGGTGTGGTAAGCCCCCACTACATACCTATAACCCAATTTACATGCCTGTAATCCAGCCCCCCAATCTCCCAAGAGTGCATGGGTCCACAGGCAATCCATAACATTCAAATACATGAGACTTCTGGAGGACATTCCAGATCCAAGCCACAATAATCATGATCAAGTTGACTTTCTTCCATGGATACAAGGATGGCTCAGCATGTCAATTCACATACTAGATAAATAAAATCAAGAACAAAAATCACATGATAATCTCAGTAGCTATTGAAAAAGCCCTTGACAAAAATCCAACATTCATTTATGATTAAAAACCCTAATAAAATAGGTATAAAAGAATCTTACCTGAAACTGACAGAAGCCATTTACACCAAGTCTACTGCCAACATTATACGAAATGGGGGAAAACTGAAAACATTTCCCCTTACATCAAGAACATCACAATGCTGTCCACTTTTATCACTCCTATTCACTTGAAACCACAGCCAATGAGGCCAGAGAATAAAATAAAGGGAATACATACATGTTGGAAAGGAAGAAGTCAAATTATCCTTATTTGCAGATTGCATGTTTCTCTACATTGAAGACCCCAAAACTCTGAAAGACTCTTAGAACACATTAACAAATTTATCCCAGTTGTTGCAGAGTACAAAATTAATACAAATAAATCAGTGTTCCTCTACTCTAACAATGAACTCACTGAGAAAGAGCTGAGAAGAATAATCCTACACTCAGTAGATCCTCAAAAAATTAAATACCTAGGAATAAACCTAACCAAGGAAGTGAAGGATGTCTACAATAAAAACTGGATTATGCTGAGAAAAGAATTTGAAAACTAAAGAATGGAAAGACATCTCCTTCCCCTGGGTAGGAAGAATAAATATTGTCCAAATGGCTACATTGTCAAAACTGATACATGGATTTGATGCAATTCCTATCAAAATAAAAATATTTTTCACACAACTTGAAAAGATGACCCCAAAACTTTTATGATACCAAAAGAGACCCAGAATAGCCAAAGCAATCCTGAGCAAGAAGACAAAAAAGCAAGTGGCATCACAATTTCAGACATCAAGTTATATTACAAAGCAGCAGTGACTTTAAAAAAATATGTTATTGGCACAAAAAATAAAAGACAGGTGGACCAATGGACTACAACGGAGGACTGAGAGACAACCTCAAGTACCCTTAGCTGTCTGATCTTTGCCAAAGGGACCAAAAACATGCACTGGAAAAAGGATAGCCTATTCAATAAGTATTACTGAAAGAACCGGTTATCCACGTGCAGAAGACTGAACCTAGGCTCATATATATCACCATGTTCTAAAATTAAATCAAAGCAGATCAAAGGCATAGCTATTATAAAGGAAACATTGAACCTGTTAGAGGACAAAATAGGTGGAACTCTTGAAGATACAGGGAAGGACAAAGAATTTCTCAATAGGATGTCGGCTATAAAAGAACCCCCAGAATCAATCAATGAGACTATATCAAATTTAAAAATTTCTGTGTAGCAAAGGAAACTACAGAGTGAAGAGAGAACACAAAGTACAAGAAAAAAAAGTTTACCAGCTACTCAGAGAGGCGGTTAATCACTAGACTACACAAAGTACTGAAGAAAAATAGACCCCTCAAAATCAAAGGCCCAACTTAAAAACAATTAAAATGAATAGACAGTTTTCAGAAGAAATGGTAAAAATGGCTAACAAATACATGCAAAAATATTCAACATTCCTAGCCATTACAGAAAGGCAAATGAAAGCAACATTCTGGTACCATCTTGCTCCAGCCAATGGCTTCTATCAAGAACTCAAAAAGCAATAAATGCTGGTGAGGGCACGGATAAAAAAGAAGCCATCTGCATGTGGGTGAGAAGGCAAACTGGTAGAACCACTACTGGAAGCAGTATGGAGAGTTCTTGAAAAAAAATGAAAATAGATGGTCCTTTTGACTCAGCAATACCTCTTTCCGAAAGAGTTAAAAGCACTATATGACAAAAGAAATACATGAGCACCTGTGTTTATAGCAGTACAACTAACAATAACTAAATCATAGGAGATTTAAAATACTGCTCAATATCACTGATTGCAGATAATGTGAAGAACTGTGACTATTTCAAGGAGTAAAGAGGAGCATTACCTAGGGTGCAACCTTTTTTTGGAGAAAAATTAGCAAAATGCACAATGGAAAGTAATCCAGAAGCATCTTTTATAGTCGATCAGAAAAACAACAGCAAGATTTGTGCATAAGATACTCATTATAGCATTTTTATATTAGAGAACATATACTTAAATGGGTAGAAATAGGTTAATAGCTCAGGATTAACCTGTATTATTGTGTTTTGCTAAGTATAAAATACAATATTAATGCAAAACGCCTACTATATTATTTTAAAGATATTATGACCTACACCAAAAACGGAGGTTGCGCTTAAATGGCCACATCCTCCCCACCTCTTAAATCCTCACTAACTTTTCTCTCCATCTCTTTGAATTGCTCTAGTAATTCCAGTTGGGTTCGCATCACTCAAGGCAATTTAATTCCACTTGGTTTTATTCTGGTATAGCTTTCTGTGTTTTCATCTTCACTGTCCAATTAAATTATAAATCCTCTGAAGTCAGAGACCATTTGCTTCCCAGAGGCTGATGTCTGCGAAGTTCTTGGTATCTATTCAGGAAAGTGGGGAATAGGGACAAAAGGACAGGAGAGAAATGAACAGAGGCAGGAAGAAAAGAGAAAAGGCCACTATGGAAATCTTCATCTTTCCCCTACCTCTGCCCTCCCCACACCCGGCCAGGAGGCCCACAGGACAGGCAACACAGAGGGTGGGAGCGGGAGCGATGTGCTGGAGAGGAAAGAGCACAGGCTTTGGGATTAGACAGGTAGATTCAAAAATGGATCCTGAAATTCACTATTTGAGTCCATGTTTAAAAAAAAAATTGAGCAAACATACGGCGCTTTGATTTGCCAGGCACCGGTCTGAACTTCTTGCAGCCGTTTATTGTCATCCTGGACGAACACATGAAGTTTCCAGGGTGCTGATTATTCAACCACAAAATGGAAATAATAGTGCTGTACAGAGTGACGTAGTTTTGATATGATGATGTACACTGATGCTAGGGGCCGGGCCTTCTGGACGGCAGGTGTTCGGTCACACGGGGGACTGTTTACATCCCGGCCACCCTCCTCTTCATTCTGATCATTCAATGAAGTTTTTTCAAGTGATTAGATATTAGTTGACCTGATAGACTGTAAGAATTAAATATCTTAAAATTGTTTCTGCAAATGTGTATGAGAGCACAGCTCATGAGGAAGAAATGTCTTCCTCATGAGACAGTCACATTGGCCGACTGACTGCAGAACCTGGTATGTGTTACACAGGGAAAGTGGGGAGAAGGTAGGCAGCCATCCTCCCCAGCACCTGAGTAGACCCCAGGATCACTTTCCTAAACTGGTCGGCAGTGTTCTCGGCAGTCTGCCTTAACTACGCTGCCTTCAGCCCTGTGTAAGCACAGCTGCAGAGCCTGGAAGTTGTGCAGGAAGACCGACAAGCGGGTAGGAATATGGAAGGAAACAGGGATGAAGCAAGGGCCAGGAGAATTATGGGAATGATGGGCACAGAAAGGAAACAGAGCAGATGTGAGAGGAAAGACCACTGACCTTCCAGTCTTTGTGCACGGGCCCAGCATGCCAGGCTCCATGGAATGGAGCAGCATCAGGGTGTGCTACAACGGAGTCAACTTGGCGCTGTGACTCTGAGGTGGGATAAAAGATGAGAAGGGTGGATAGGACAAACTCAAGCAGACGGGGTGGGATTTTCTTGGGTGTGGTTCATTGGTTTATATCATTGCCTTCCCAACCTTTTCTACTTCTTTAAAATACTCATAAATGTAACAACCAAAGTATTTCTTTAGCACCTCTTAGTAGACACAATTGTAAGTGATTTGTCTTTGGAAAAAATATTCAAGGTATTCCTTCGCCAATTTGTTTATAATTTCCCATTTTTTTCTACGCTTCTTTTTATGATGTATTTTTCTCCACTCACATCTCCCCAGACATCACTGGAGAGCATTCTAGCCCATTCCATACCATCATCCTTACTTCATAAATCTGAATATTTAATCCTGCCACCTAATCTCTGGTATAAGAAGACCTTCCAGTTTACCCTGGTCCAAATAATTCCTTGGCTTACGTGCTGGTAAACGTTGTTTGTAAATATTGCTGCTTGTGGTCACCTCAGTAACTTGCTTTTCACAGTGTGTCTGGACCTTTCCCGGTTCTGCCCCCCTCTCTCATCCCTGGGGCCCACAAAACCCCAAGAAAACACTGCAAACGCCAGATAGCTAGCATACAGAATATTTTCCCATCTACTCCCTCCTCCCCCACCACAGGGAAAATATTCATCCCATGAAGATTTATACTATGCCTTTTTGGAAACCTGATAGTTTACAATTACTGCCTCCATCTGAAGATAACGAAGTTGTACTTCTATGCTAAGCTGTTTAAATAGTATATGTTTTCTAGAAAATCCCAGTCCCACTGTATGAGAACCAACCATAAGGTACAAAAAGACCAAAGATCCAGGATTATACCAAGTGCAAGAATTGGGGACTGAGTGGCAGCAAGACCAGTGTGTTCCCAAGACTTGGGTCATAAAATGGGGAATTATTTGATGATCTTGACAGAAGTGAATCTCATTAAAGCTGAAATAAATCCGATTTATCTCAAGCTAATACAAAGACATCAGGCATATTTGTGGTTCTGACAGTATCAGGGTCTAGATTCTAAAACTGCACCTATCACTCTGATGGTTTTGTTTGCTTAGAGTATGTCGGGGAGCAATTTGCAGATAACTGACCAGGGTTACTCAGGGTCAGTCAAGGTCAATCACACTAGTTATAAATCAAGATGGCTGTGGTCAAGACAAAGTAACTCCCCTACAATGTCTCATCTGATTAACAAGATGGTTCATTAGGTACTGTTATTGTCTTTGGTTTGCAAATGAAGCCTTCAGCTGCATGGAACTGAGGTAACTATTCCGAGGCCTATATTGCCAGGATGTGAAGCAGAGATTTTAAGCCAGGTTTGTTTGTCTTCAGAGTCTATATTTGGAAATTCTGTCCTAGCTGGCATGAGTTATGATTTATCTTGAATCACCAGTCTAGTAAAAGAAAATGAAACTTAGCCTGTGGTTCTCAAAAAGAGTTTATTGGGCAATCTAATTTGATCCTCATGATATATAAGTTTCTTTCATATGTTAAAACCTTATTAGATAGTGAATTAAAAGCATATAACCTTTGAATTCACTCTGTATTACTATGGGTTAAATTATAACTTCAACGTTTTTATGCCAGATAAGTGGCATGGGGACAGACAGAATTATCTTTATTCAACACTCATATGAAATTACAGGAATGCGTATCTCAAATTATTAAGAAACATACAGCTGACTTCAGAAATAAAAGCCAAAATGGGGGATTGCCAGTGACCAAAAACATTTTTTTAAAGTATCTCCTTTTTATTAAGAAAGACTATAGAAAACTCAGAAGTAAAATTGGCCGATGCTGAGGTTCAGAGAGTGCTGGAAATGGAGCTGGGCCTTCCTGCAGAGTTTAAGGGCTGAATCTGTGAAATTCCATTTACACTAGTCTATTTTTTATATAAAAATAGACAATGTACTCATACATGTGCATCATCTCAAGTAGAGTTTTATTTTTTTAAAAAAGAGAAAAAATATGACTAAAACATTATAGTAGTGGTACTATAAAAAGTTATTTTTGTCTTTGTTCATTTCTGTACTTTCCAGAGTAAAACACAAACGAGTAATTATTGTTCTGTTTCCTCAGCTCAGGGCTTTGTGAGTCTACTACTTTTTTTTTTTTTTGCCATGAAATAATCACCAATGTATGAGCCACCAAAGTTCCAAGCTCATTCTCTAGGTGACCAGAATAGTCAAAACAAAACAAACAAATAAAACCCAGGGTGTCCGGGTGAGGAACTGAGACCAGAAAAGAAGGAAAGATGGCCTCTTCCTGGTAGTCCCTGGAGCTGTCCTGGGGGAGATGAGTGGTATTATCCCCACTTGGGGAGCTTTTTGCCCCTTCCTCTACAGTGTTCTTATACAACAATACAAAAATTTTGTCACGAAAAGCTAAAAACTCGGAGCCTTCTGTCTTAGAAATATTTCATTGTTTTGGAATCTTGTGTAGGGCAGAGATGAACAGAAGCCAGACTGATCAAATCTAATCTAAATATTCTGAACCCAGGCAGGGAATCCTCTGCAGTGGGACGCCAACCTACGTCTTTTAATTGCCAAGGCTCCTGATAGATTGGCTCGTACCCCCTTTGAATTCCTTTGTTGCGGAGGAGTTAAAATTCATGAGCGTCCCATGCCTGGGAATACTTACTCCAGTGCTGCTATTTTCTGGAGCCAAGCTGGCCAACACAGAGAAAGAGTCGGAGGTCTGTTGGGCCATCTGTTACATAATAGTCAACAATCTCGAAAATCTAAGGGAATAGGGATGGGGGAGCTAAGATGATGAGGCATTTAAACGGAACAGATTGCTGCCTTGCTTACAGGGGAAAAAAGCGAGAGATAATATGCTTTGATTGAAGCAGAGACAAGCTTTATTAGCATAGGGGACAAAACAAACTTAAAAAAATGCTGACAGTCTAAAGAGGCTTGGTGACAAACCCCACGTTGAATTGTAGGTCACGGGGGTCTCAAATCATATGATGCACACACAAACGACCCACAATGCATGCGCTTCACATGGGCACGCACACATTAGTGACAAATGAGAGATACCACTGAAAAATTGTTGTTGGATTCAGAAGCTAAATACGAGCCCATGCTTGAATGTGAAATCTTGGAGACCTAAAGAAAAGGTATTTTGCCTTAACTGTCTTCCAACAAATACCCAACTTACGGCTGAGGTGTCTAAGGGCCAACCAGATGGACGTGTTTTTGCGTTACAAGCTCTTAAGTTTTCTGACATAGTTGCTTGTCAACTTCATAATCTTTGTGAAGCACAAATTAGTTTTTAGCCATGAAAGACTGTTTTGAAAGCAGAGAATTGAAACTGGAAGTGTTAGAAAGCAAGGAAAAAAGAAGTGGAGAGAAAGGAGGGAAGAAGAAGCAGTGAAGAAAGTTAAGTCTGAGAAAGGCTTAATAATGTCAGAAGAGAGTCCCAAAATACAAGCAATGGGAAAGTGTAGTAAGAAAGTTAACTAACACATAGACTAAAGTATTGAACTCTACTGACAGCGTGCAGGTTCGTGTGTTAAGGGACAGGAGTGAAATACACAAATATAAAACAGGCTGATTGATGGATAAAAAGATTAAGGAAAAGATTTATTTATAATAAAACAACCATAGATGTGTGTTAATTATAGGCTAAAAGGATGAGCCCATGGCAGGCATCTTACAATTCTTTCCACACCTATATTTTGAAAATTTCTTAAATAAAAAGTTAAGGGAAAGGTAAATCAACATTGTGAATCCAAAAATTAAGATAGAGTGAACACTGACTTTTTAAAAAGTAGATATTTTTCTAATAAGTATCTCTTTAATTTTCATTTTCCTTTCACATGACATTGTTTCCAAGTAATGTATCTCAAAAATAAAACATAGCTGGGTTAAAGTTTAATTGCCACATCTGAGTTGCTAGTTTTGCTGTTGTTGTTTGTTAATGATATTTCCTCACTGCTGTTGTTTTTAATAAACTAAAATCAATGCGATTAGTAAAAGTCCTAATTTGGTGTAAAATTTGCACCTGAAGTAGATTTTATATCACCTTTTCACACATGGGCTCTCTCTGAAGAGAACAGTACAAGTTTTGGAATCTTCCTCTCAGCTCACAAACTCTTTTCCTGACACTAACACAAAGAATCATTTTAAAATGATGGGAAGTTGGAATACTTTCAGCAAATTTTTGCCCCAGTCTGGCTTATTTTTTCTTTCACAGCCTCACTGAACCTTAATATCTCAATTTAGAAGATATAATTTGCATTGAAGGACTGGACACAAATTTTAAGATTGAAGAGACAGAGATAAGGATCAGTTTTAAAACTCCATTCTACTTATTGCTTTGAACGAAACTATGAAAAAGCAGTTTTGACTCAGTGATAGGAGAATTTAGAAAGGAAAGGAAACGCAGGGAACAGCAGTCACTACTAACGTACACCTAAAACTTTAGGGTACATTTGTGCATGTGCAGAAAAAAAAATTAATGTCTTCATGTTTACAGAGCTTTTAACTTGTAACTCAACATATAAAACAAATACATTTTATAATGACAACTACTCTAAAAACATAAATGTGTATATTAATTATTTACATTTCACATCTGAAATGTATACATTTAATCCAAATTTACCTAGTTGGTAGTCTTGTTTTGTGTGTTTTCTCTTTCTTTCTTTTTCTTTCTTTCTTCCTTTCTCTCTCAGAATATTGAACTCAGAGCCATCACACTGAGCTCTACTCCTAGCCATTTTCCTTCAGTTTTGATTTTGAGACAGGGTCTTGCTAAGTCACTAGGTTTCCCAGGCTAGGCTCAAACTTGAGATCCTTCAACCTCAGCCTTTCAGAAAACTAGGATTACAGGCCTGCACCATCCTCGCTATTCGAATTTTAAAACACGGCATTGGATTTCCAGAGAAAACATGCAGTTCCACCTAATGCACAAAACTGTATCATGGGGAAACTTCACAGCTTAAAGCAAGAGAATTCAAAGGGGCAACCCGCGAAGCTTGGGTTGGTGCCGAAATATCTCCCTGAGCAGTCACACTTTACACCAGAATGTGACGGGTACAAAGGTTGCTGCCTGCAAATTTTCACCCCTAGGACAAATAAGAGGGAAAAGTGTGAAAATGCTTTAGCAACTATCTGCCTTCGAATAAACAAATAGGAAATAGTAGAGATCATGAAGTGTCCTCTTTTCTAAGCCAGCAAGGGAGTTTTCAATGCTCTCACCCATGAAAATATTGGGAGGTCAACATTCACTAAATTGCTAGTTTGGGGACTCTACATTGGAAAATTGCTAAGTAGCAGTAGATGCAATTTATCAGGGCAACATAAGACAAAGGATCTAAAGCAGTCCAGGCTCTCTGACTGCTGGTTTGCCTTCAGTGGCATTACTGGCTTTTTTCATTCTCTACTTGTTCAAGTCACATCTTAGTCCTACGGAGTCAGTGACCATCAGAAATTCACAAAACTTGGTACCAGTCAGGCCCAGGAGCCTGGGAAAATTGCTCAAGTTTCTGCCATTTGGTCAGTGACAGAAACTTACCCCCTAGTTACAAAACTGTTTCTGCAAACTCAATATAGAGTTTCAAAACCCCAACTGATGAGAGGAATGAAAACTAACCTCGTATTTCATAAAAAGCACCTCCAAAAGTCTGCAGATCCGGTGTCTACAATGTCTCTCACAGGAGAAAAGGACTCTGAACAATCTGATGTAATCATCAAAATGTTTGGGGAAATTTTAGATATTTATAAGCCCTGAAACACAAGCCAGGCACTGGTTAGGAGCCAGGCCGCTTGATCCACAGACCGAAGTTCTGCCATTACGATGGTTGATCTGGGTTCTTTTTATATCTCTACTCTCAGGTCTTTCGTCTATAAAATGCCAGTGATGACAGCAAACTACCTCTGCTGCTAAGCAGTATTTTTTATTATTATATAAGAATTAATGCAAGGATCAAATAAGTTAGTATAATGACATCATATACTTCGGTGCTGCACAGGTGTAAGTCCTTAACGACTGCTGAAGAATGCAATTGCATTATTATGATATTCTGAGTCAGAAAGAAAATATAAACATGGGAGACTCCTTGTTATTAGTCTTGAGTATGCAGTTTAGTAGCTTGGCCGGAAATACTTTTCAGTCTGTTACTTGGGTCTCATCTTGATAACAAATAACAAAAAGTTAGTAGAAAACTAGGGAGAGAGAAGAGGGACAGAAAATAAAAGCGAGCATTGGTAGGCAATCTTGGCTCTGAATACAAAATCTTTCTAAAGCTTTGTGGCTATTTGCAGTCACCTTAGCAAGACGGAGGAAAGTCCCATGGTGTTTTCTCATCCATAAGCCACACTTGAAGAACACAAGGTAAGTCCCTGGGAAAAATGAGATACCCTAGAGGCAGAGGGTAAAATTTCCTGGCTTTGCAAGGGGTTAGGCCAAGTAAACGCAGGTATCACCTGGCTTTCATCACTGCAAGGCAAAAGAAAAAGTCTTCTGAAATGAACGGATTATAATTTGAGAGTTGAGTTTTAATGTGTGTTTGTCACGATGTTGCAAAGAAACTTTGTAGGAAGTGGTATAATGAATGTCAGGGGGTGAAGGAAAAATGTGTTAGCATTCACAAAGTTTAAAAAATTTTGTATTATATCAGTATGTATTTGGAATTCTTGGCTGGTCAATTGGCTTGGATAACTTAAGCAAAAAGAAACTTATCAGAAGGATGTTGAGACCGAAAGGACCGGAAATAGAATGAGTAGATCTAAACTTATCGAAACCATACTGTTGTTGCTTAGCATGCATGATTGACAGCCATTCCCCCAAAATTCAAAATCTCAGGAGCAAATCTGATTGGTCAAGGCTTTCTCAGGTGATCTGTACTCACTACCTCCTGCCCTGTCAATCCCCACCCATGGATAATACTGGAGCTGCATTGAAGCTGTGCTCTTTTTAGTAGGTACTATTTATAACTGCATATCATGGAAGATTATCCAGAAAAGCAATGAAATGTTATGAGGGTTAGCACTGAACATTAAACAGTTAAAAATTAAAAAAACAGGATATTCTTAAATACAAAATCCAAAACATACCAAAAAATTTAGGACTAAACTATTATTTCTAACAATGGTTATCACATTTTACACACACAAAAATAATCATTCTTACTACACAATGGTAATTCTTAGAGTTCTGATGTCTCTAATTCCAATGCAGGAAACTGTGGATCTTTTATCAATCTCAGAGATCCCTTTAAAGAAAGGATGAAATTCTTGTAGCTTTACCAGAGATGGTACATCCAAGCTACCCTCCATTGCTTTCAAAAGGCTGAGCTATATTACGTTCCTGTCTATGAAATTGTCCAACAAAAAAACAGAATAACAGAGAATTGGAAGGTGTAGCAAATCGGGTATTTTCATTCTTCATTGGTAGGAGGTTGCACCTGTATATTCCTTCGGAGGAGAAATTTGATATTAGGCATAAAATATCTTAAAATATTTACACTCTCTGACCTAGTAGTTCCATTTCTAGTGTTTTATTTTAAAGTAAAAATTCACATGAACACATTCATCTTTGTATAATGCCATAACAACATTGCATCTAGCTGTGAAAAATCAAAAACTACGAAAAATATTCAGGAAAGGTAAACCGCGTGATTAAATCATGATAGAACCACAGGCAGAACAGTTCGTAGTCATGACCAGGTACTGTAGAGCTTTCTTACTGTGTATTTATCCCAGTACTAGTAACTCAGCACTGTACCTTGCCTCAGAGCTACATCCCTAGCCTGTTTTTATTATATATTTGAGACAAGTTCTTACTAAGTTGCAGCACTGCCTGGGGTGGGCTCAAACTTGCAATTCTGTTGCCTCAGCCTTCCAAAATGCTAAGAAAAGCTTTTTAGCATTTTAGGATATTTAAGTTGTTGAACAACAACAAAAAATAGATTATAACAGCACGTGAAGTAGAGTGAGCTGATTTTTGAAAAATTCAAATATAGTTTCTGTGGGTTGCGAATTAAAGCTATGTAGAGAGTAGATAAGGAGAAAATAAACTGGGAAATTATACAAGACATCAGTTTATGAACGGCTTATTTTTTGTCTTTTTAACTTCATTTCATTTCACTTCATTTCATTTTACACAAAAAAGGACTAAAGTCAGAATCTTGAACTTGTTTACTGGAAAAGCAGGCATTTTCCCCTTGAGATACAGCCCTACCCTCTGAATTTTTTGTTCTTTATGTTTTGCACATGATATTAAAACATAGTAAAACATATTTACAAGTTATGTAGATTAATAATGAAAACACAAAGGAAAGACCAATGTCGCATGCTATGTCAGAAAATGCGCTTTGTGAAAATTGTACTTTTTAGCGAAACATTACCTTGCCATGACTGTAAACGTACTTCTATGTTAGTGACACAGAGAACAATGTTGATCCTCATTTTGTTTGTATCATGAAGCCAAGGCATTCTTTTCCAACTAGTACCAACCAATTTTGGCAAACAATTACCCTGAAGTGGCAGGGGACACTGGACTTCATTTGCCCATAAGTAGAAGATGAGAAAAATCATGCATCTTGGCAAATTAATAGGAAACCACTAAAACACCAGGAATGTCTCAGCCTAAATGCCATTCAAGCACGGCTTACCTGTAAACTCAACAGATTAAGTAGCAAGCAACGTGGCCCAGGTCTTTACTTATAGAAGAGCTAGCTGGGCTCACAGAGCAAACTTCGCAAAGTCCCTGCAGGTCCAAAGATATGCTCACCTAAAGCAGCTCAGGATGAGTTCTGCATGCATTATGTTTACCTTACGGCTTCACATTAATTTCAGCAAAAAAGAAACCCCATAAAGGATGCAGGAAAGTAAACAGTGATGTGTTTCCCTGCACTGTGATCAAAATGAAGCCTCACAGGAGGGAAACAATTTAGCCGACTTCTTTTCCTTTTCCTTGTGCTTCTAGCTTCCATTTTTAACAACAATTATTTTCTAATCCAGATGCCTAATAAGAACTTTCAGGTCATTATGATGAAAGACACTTTGTAAAATGAAGAACTAGCATTCTGCCAAATTAAAAGTTCGGGCCTTTGCAATAGTTGAATCATTCTCTATGTAGAAATCCTTGGCTATGACCTGGGGCAATGCAGAGGTTAATTTTTTCTTTTTTAAAGTTCTTTCTAATGAAACTTTCTCTTTTTCTCTGTCAGTTGTCTTTGTGTCTCAGAGTTGAATGCAGCCCACTGGCCTATGCTGCTAGCTCCTTCCCTTTTCTTCCGGGCACAACAGTCACTACTACAAAGTGTGCTCTGTAAAGCCGCAATTGTGCGGGGCTGGTGTTCGCCTGGAATGTTGGTACAGTACATGTCATCGTGTTTGGGTCCCTGGCCCCTTTTCTATTTTGGCTTTGAATAACCTTGTTCAACCAACACAGGACAGAACAAAATGCCCAGCAGAATGCAGGAAAAGACTGCAGAGACGCTCTGTTTACCTAGGGCTCATGAACCAGCAGCCAAAATAGCCCCACCAACTTTGTTGGCTAACTTTTCTTTACCGTACAAACCACAGGACAAAGCTCCTGGGAACAATGGGAGCGAGAAACGCTGATGGCGTCCCCTCCCTTTTATTTATTAGTTACATAAAAGAGAACCAGGAATTTCAAAGGGAGAAGCACAGATGGCAGGACCATTTCTTTTTTCTACCATCGATGAGTGATAATAACACGGATGGAAAAATATTTACCAAATTCAATAAACGCAGCCTGTAGATTCGTGAGACTGGATCCTCACACTAGCATACAAGGGGCATGGTCAGGTTCAAGTGTGAGTGTGGAAGTGCCATCATTTTAAGTTTTTAAAATGAGAGGGCCTGTTAATTAATAAAGACTGTTCCTATATTTATCTCTTTATGACTATATTAAGAGTCAAGCCCTTTAACCTCATTGCTACTCATCTCAGACTTAATACATTTTACTTTAATCCTAACGACTCACTTAGTTCCAATGTTGCCTTAAGCAATTTAGTTTATAATCTTAATATGTTATGGTATAATTTGGTTCATCTTAACAGAAACACCTTGTTAGATATCCTCTACAAACCCGGTTTTATTTACATTACATTTCTTCTTTCTCCAAAATATTTCTTAATTTATTATCCTTGGTTGAAACATTAAAGCGTTTTTGAAAGGCATGAGAAAAGGAGGTACCTTTTCTTTTGGTGGTTAGATTTATATAACAAATATTTATATTTCTTCCTTGTTATATATAGTTCCCTGGATCTGTGGACCCTGGAAGAGCAGAGGTTAAATGAGCCTTCTCCTAGCTACTCAGATTTGTTAGCAAATATAAAAAGTATTGCTCACTTTAGTAAATTGAGATATGCTGGAATACATGAGAAGTAAACCCTGACATTAATTATAATATTATCTCAGCATTTTTTTGTCTCTGTGTGGGAGCAGATAATACTTTCACTTTCCATGGAGGAACCTGAACACAGACTAGTTTAAGTGTTTAAAAAATACGCTCTGTTTTGAACCTGTTAAAAACAGTGTTAAGAAAACTATAGAACAAGCTCCCTGAAGTGTCCATGTACTTCAACAGTTATTGTTTAGTGTTTCATTATAACTCAAAAGGGAATTTGTATATTATAGCAGTTCTTGATACAAATTTGCATGAAGTCTGCAGAGTTGTAACATTGGACTGATTGGTGCATAATCATCTATTCTTGTTTAGTCTAAAATTCAAACTTTCTTTGTAGTGGGTTAGGTAGCCCCAGTATCTAATCACTTGCTACACAAAAGTCTGCTTCTTTTCAAAAATCCATTCTGGGGTCCAAGTGAAGCAATACAATTTTTTGAGGATGAAACTTGATCTTCCTTTCATTGATTTTCAAGAGAATATCCTTGCCTAAAATTGTTTTTTCATGAGTAACAAAACCGAAATTTTGACTTTAAAATTGAGAGTAAAAATGCAGTTCTCCACAGAACATTGTGTAACATTAAGACTTGGCACCATTAAAAATACTATATCTAGGGTTGTCAATTTACTGAATAAAATGTAAGATGTCAGTTAAATTTGAATTTTAGATAAACAATGAATCATATTTTAGTATAAAAAGTGCGTTTCTACTTCTTGAAAATGTTCACTAAACGAATTGTGAAGTTGGAATTTCATTTTTACATACCCTATAATTCTTCAATGAAGAGCCATTTCAAAGTTTGAAATCAGTATTTTGTCTTTCATGGACATACCAATAAAATATCTCTCCCTACATCTCTAAAATATCTTTCTTGACAGAATGAAATATTTTTATGTATCTTAAACTTTTCAAATAAACATGAATTAAGGAATTTATAAATGTAAATATTTGGAGGTAAATTTTGAAAGCACATTTTAATATAAAATTTCACTAAATCTCTGTCACTGTGATACTATGGGATTTGTTTTCCAGTTGACAGTTTAGTAGAGATTACTGATTACCTGGTCTGTCAATACAAGGTAATGTTCTGTCCTTTAAGAACTTAACTGTCAAACAGGCACAAAAGTCATGGCTAACTGCAAGGAAGTGTCATAGTTGTTATAAAATTTCACAAACATTACTCTCAAATTTAATACTGAAGTTAAAAATATATATTCTAGAAAGCTGAATTACTTCTAATACAGTGATTACATAAAGCATTTTAAAGTTAGATTTTCTTGAAAGCCAGCCATTATGCTTAAAAAACATTAAAATATTCAAAATGGCATCAAAAATCAAACACAAATGAGAAACACAAAGAGAAATGTGTAATATATGTGTAATAGCTGCAATACATTTCTAAAAGAAACTAAAGGAGTTTTAAATAAATGGGGAGACATACCATGTTCATAGATGGGCTTAATATTGTAAAGATACTAGGTTCTGACAAATTAACCCACATACCTAATTCAGTCTCAATATAAATTTCAGCAGTATTCAATTTATCGGACAAAATTTTCTTCTAATACTCACACAGAAATATAAAAGTCCAAGAAAAAAAGTTATTGACATACATTAGTTAGGTAGGAAAATGTTTTCTTTTTCCACAAATGATAATGTACTAATTCAACATAAATGTGTCTTAACTCTACTTCACCCTGGATACCCTGATAAATTGAATATGTATGCCAGATTTAATTGGAGGGGATAAGCCAAACTCCTTTCTACCCCTACGCTCCAAAAAACCTAGCATTTAGAGAAGAATATCTTCCTCTCTGGATTAAGTGAAAGGTCTTTAAAAGTATGATACAGAAAACACAGCTATAAATGATAAATACTGTTAAATCAAACTATATTATAATTAAAATAAAGTGTCCCTGCAAAGACACAAATGTGAGAGTTAAGGCAGCCAAGTGGGAGTAGATATTATGTTTAATGCATACATGTGAAAAGAACTCATTTTCTATATATACAAAGAATATTCAAAAATCAATAACCGAAGGCAAATATCCCAGTAGACTAATAAAGTCAAATTTGAATAGAAAATTTTATAAAGGACATTATTCAACGGATAGCAAACTTTGAAAAATTCACAGCAATTCAGCAGAGTAAATTCAGAAAAATTAAAACTATTGCACAACAACTAGAATGACTAAAAGCAAAACCACAAGTATTAATAAAAATGCACAGCACTAGGAATTCTAGCACACTATTAGAAGCACTAAATTGGTACAACCATTTTGGAAAACTACAAGTATCTATAATATCTGAATATATGTGCCTATCCCTATGCTCAGCAGTTCTACTCTTGGGTGTATGCCCAACAAACACTCAGATATATATTCATTAGAAAGCAAGTGCCAAAAAATACCCCACAACACTACTATTTGTGGCAGTCAAAAACTGAAAACTTCCAAAATCCCCATCAACAGCAGAACGGATAAATTGTAAATATATTCACATAAAGGCATACTGTACTGTGGCAAGAATAGATAATCCATAGTGATGTATAAGAATGTGGATCAATCTCAGAAAAAATTATTGGTAAGAAAAGCTAAGCATATGGATTCAAACTCTGTGATTTCATTTACAGAAAAATTTGCAAAACTAATTGCTGCTGACAGTTATCTACATGGTAGCTACCTTTGGCGGGAAGCAGGGGAGGGAAGTAATTATAATGGGGTGGGAGGATGGGGAAAGAGTCCCTGGGGTACTGGTAATGTTCTAGTTTTTTAAACTAGATACTTGATTATCCAGCTTGCTTTAATTTAAAGAAGTTCATCAAGCTATGTAATGATGATATGTGTACTTGTCTATAAGAATAGCATACCTCCATAAAATCAAAATGAATAATCAATCAAACAAAAATACCCCCACAAAATCCTGCATATATTGCAGGTAATTTCCAGCATCATGAAGTTTACAGCAGACGGAGGCAGCCCTGTGACACCAGATGACAGAATCCTGTCCACATTAAATTCTGTTGAAAATCACTTGCAGAAACGTAAAGCACAAGAAAAATGTTCCAATTAGTAGTCAAAGAAATGCAAATTTAAAAATATATCAACAACACAGAAAATACTTTTGATAGTGTTAAATGGAAGGAAGTATTCCAAAATAATAATAGTAGCTGTTTCATGTACAGGGTGGTATATACTTTTTTATTCCTCTTTTAACCCATATTTTCCAAATATTCTACCTCAAGAATAACATTTAACAAAAAGAAAGGAGATTCATTTTTCCCAGAAGAATTTTCTATTCAGACAAAATAAAGAGAAAAAAAAAGATGTGTGACATAAATTTGCTTGGTTAAAAATAATTTGTCATTTAAAAACTGGGTTGAATTTGGTGTTATATATTTGCAACTGTCTACTGGCTATTGGCTGTATTTTGAATTTCACTTATCTCGAACAGAAGTCATCACCTCCACACTACTGCTGCGTGAAAAGAGCCCAACCTTGTATGTTTCTCAGTAAACTGGCACCCAAAGCTAGAAGTTGGCAATCATCTCTCCACTGTCCTGAATCAATGTAAATCCCCCTCTCTACAGACCTGCATGAAATCTGAAATTTAGCTGGAAATATATACTTATATCTGTTTTTACCAATCTGTATTTTTGTACTTTCTGCAGCACTTTAGTTCAGGCCCTTTAAAAATCATGCTGGTTAATGTTCTTGGCCCTGTTATTGTATGTGATTTTCTTGCCAGTACTTTGTGTTTCTTCCAAGGCTACCACTAGGCCCCAATAGGGCAGACCCCATTTGAGCAGGCAGATTTGGGGGTAGGGGACGAGTGTGTCCAACTGGCGTTAGACCTCAACGGTAGGAAATGTCCCATTTTTGTGGTTGCTCAATGATGAAAGGTAAAAGCTGCTCACAAAATCTGTTGATTTCTGACTTCGGCGGTATCTTCTGCATAAGCCATTAGGGCCCTAATTACCAAGACTGCTCAAGTCCCTCACGACGGTGAGCCAATTCTGCCAGCAAGAGGTAGCCAGCCATGTGGCAAGAAAAAGCAGCAGGGCGCATTGGAGCTGCTGCTCCTCCTCTGGCGGGCAGCCTGTCTCTCGGCCATGAGCACAGTGGGAGCTTGAATTGCTCGTGCGTAGTATTTCTGAAGAATTTATCACGACTTGGTTAGAGAGTCACACACATGCATCCACACATACACACACAGAATGTGCATACATACAAACATATATATATATATATATATATATATATATATATATATATATGGCTGCTTTGAAATCAGTTATCCCTTTGCAATCTCCTACAACTTGTACTTGCCTTTGTAGTAATACAAACATACAGTTTATTCAAATTCATCAATGATTTGTTTTATATAAATATGAACAATGATTACTGATAATTTTATTTAGCAGTGTTATAATCCTAACTTACATTATATATTTGTTCCTAAATGAGAGCTTTGGTCAGATATGAACATGCACCCTTTTTAGATCAGCTTGAATGTTTTGACCACTAGGATGCATAGTTTTTTTAGATATTTAAAAACATGTTCAATGCAGTCACAAAAGCATACTTATTTACACACGTATAAACACAGAGCAAACGCATCCATGTTATAAATCTGGCTGATGGTCACATTTGGCAGAGCTAGTTACCGGGACGAGCTGGAATAGACTGGGTTTCTGACAGGCTGTAATGTCCTTTCTTCTCCATGTGAGTGACAAGGGTACAACTGACCTCCTATTGGAAAAATCCACTAAGCTGCAAGACTGCACGTGCCCTTCCACGTACATGTTGCACTCCGATACAGAGTAAAATATTTAAAAGGTAATTTGTTTACATCCTTGTCTCTAAATGGCTTATGTAAAATTATCAAACATATTAAATGTTTTGAAAATTTAGAAATCCTACTTTCATAAACTTGTGCTTTACCCATACCATAAGGGTTCTTGATTCATTGCTCTATCCTTCGTATTAAAAAATATTTGCTTTGTTACGGCTTTTTGTTTTGTTTTCATTTCTAGCCTAGTTCTTTCCCAAAAGGATCTTAATAAACAAGGGAAAAGTCTTCTTAAGCTGGTGGCCAAAACACTAGCCTTAAAAACAGCAGCTGGCATTTTTGAATGTGACGCCAGCATTGCGTGTGTTGCCTCTAACATTCCAGAACTTGATGAAATCACTTTTGCTATTCTTTTTTGTAGAGGAATAATTAAGACTCAGAGACCACGGGAAAGGGAACATAGCTTAACAGTTACAGCCCTTGCCTAACCATCAAAAGGCGCTGCGGTCTATTCCCTAGCAGTTCATACAATGGATGTGGTGTTGCTTGCCTGCAACCCCAGCACACACAAGAGGCTGAAGCAGGAGAATTGCTGTGAATTCAAGGCCAGTTTGGAGTAGGCAGTGAAAGATAGTAAGTTCAGAACAAGCTTGGACTGCAGAGTAAGATCCTGTCTCAAAAAACAAACAAAAAACATCAGAGACCTTAGTTTCACTTGCTTGAGATCACAACATCTGATTTTTTTACATTTCCAAACATTTTCTGTTTACACCCCAGCACCTGCCCGTGTGATTCTTCTCAGAACAATACCAGTTTGCCATGAAGACAGTTCACCTGCTGACCTCCCACCTCCACAGCAGAGACTGGAGCCCATGGTTCCTCGTTCTGTGTCCTAGAGAATCCCTATAGGTTGTGCACTTTTTCTTTTCTTTTTTTCCTTTCATTTGATCTTCCTATATCAATACCCATACTACTTAATTACAACTTGAAGCACTATGATAATAGGTTGTGCAGATGCAACTTTAAAAAATTAAAAATGTATTGACAATATAGCTCTCCTAAAGCTGACGGTTTTCATTAAGTTTAGTAAATAAAATATGACACAATTTATCACAATAATGCAGTTTTTCTGCTTAAATTAGCAGGAAAAATCTTGAATCAAGGCACAAAAAACGGCTCACAATCCTGTATGATCATAATGTGGAAATCTCTTCAAGACTTTTTAACCCTCCTGGAGGAAGAAGAGGATATTTAATTTGTTTTCACACAAAAAGGATGAGGCGACAAGGCCTTTATTGGATTTTTAAGGAAAAAAAAAAGTAACCAGAGTCACATGATTGGGTTCAAATGATTAACCTCACATGGTTGCTTCAAGGACAAACTCTTCTCTCCTTGCTCTTCTTCCCTCTGACTCTTCTGTACCGAGGCTCCCGTGACATGTGTTTACAGAAGGAATTCCTGGGCTAATGCTGCGAATGAAATGGATTCAGTCCTTCATTAAAAACCCACTGGGTGCCTACTGCCCCAGACAAGCTGAATATTACCAGGCCCGGGGGCACAAATCTATAACTCAACACTCTGGGAGGCTGAAACAGGGAGATTGCAAGCTTGAGTGCGCCATGGGCAACTTAGCAACTTACTGCGACCCCATCTCAAAACAAAAATATAAAAATGGAATGGGAATGTAGCTCAGTGTGAAGGCCCTGGAATCCATCTCCAGAGCCAGAAACAAACAAATAAATCCAGTGGATACCTCATGGTTTGGATAAGCTACGTATTAGATGTGAAAGGTACTGAGTAAATCAGATGTCCTGCTCCCAAGCAAAGCGGCACATGCCTGTAACACTTGGGAGGCCAAGACAGAAAGTTCTTAACGCAAACTGGGTCTATCTCAGAATACAAAATAAAGAACTGAAAGTATAACTCTGCGCTCCCTCAGCTCAATCTCTAGCGGAAGGAAGGATGGGGCTGAGGGAGGGAGGAATATTTTCTGACACCAAGAAGCTTCCATTCTTGTCACTAATGAGTCTGCTGTCTAGTACCCTCAAAAACATCTGAGAACTATCTTAATCTTTCTGCTGTTCCCATACCACTGTTTGACATGGATCAAGACATCTGAGATGGAATTTGCCTCAACACCTCTTTATTTAATGTCACTGTCTTTCTACAACAAACTCTATTTTCTATTCATTTAAAATCTCCTCTCTATTTAGGCTCACACTTTTTTCTTTCCATTGTCCATCTATCCATGCACTGCGATTATAATGCCCTCCGCTTGCTACTTGAGAGTATTTGTATATGAATCTGAATTATCTTTCAACTCTTTGAAGTCCAAGACTCCTGACTTTTAGTTTGTGTATGTGTAAAACACCTTGTTCAGAGTGAGTTTGCACAGAGAGTTCAGCTTAAGAACATCAGCTAGTTGACTGAATGATTCTGAGACCACCTATTCATACTACTAGCCGGTTGGCCAGTCTAGAAGTATTTCTCTGAAATAAGGCTGCCTGATGTTAAGGGAGATCATGATTCAATTGGGAAGTTCACTCCAGGATGTTCAATAAATTATCAGATGCCTTGAGTTTTCCAAGAGTGACCCATAATAAGCATTGGATTTCTCTTACTACATTTAGTTCAGTAAAAACAAAAAGGATCCGAGATTACTAAATCTCCAAAATCTGTCCTGATATCAGAAATTTCTGAAGTTCTAAAGAAAATAAGGCAGAATAATTCCTACGACGTTATGGAAATATACAGAATTCTTATGAGAAAAACTATGCAACAGTATTCCTTTCTCATCTTTTCTGACCTAGAAAACTGTCCAGTTACTCTGTGGCTAAAACCAGTGGTTAGTGAGAAAGACTTACATATTACTATCCTATGGGCTAGACAAATCTTCCATGGTCTCAAGCGAAAAAATAAGCAATACAGGGACTGGCGGTTGCCATTTGCGAAATATGAAATGATTTCTCGAAGAGTGCCCACAAGAACACAAATTTGTGCAACACCAATTCCACATTTTCTCATGAGAGGCCTTACAGAGTAGCCAGTCAGTACTGGGACATCCCAAACCCTTACTGAATCCCAGCCCAAACTTTCCAAATACAGTTACACTTCTACCAAGCTAATCTTTTAATCTCAGATGACTTCCATCTCAGTGAACAATAAGGTTCACGGACTCAAGTAAACTGTGACCCTAGAGAGGCAGGACATCTAGATGTGTCAACATGGCGTGGCGGCTAAAAGTCAGATTGCCTCATTTTGTTCCTGACACATGTGCCGGAATTATTTGAATCCCAGCTTCACTGCTTACTACACAATGACACTGTGGGGTAATGTACTTACTTTTCAGTTTCCTCAGCTATAAAATGGCAGTAGTATCCTTCAAAAAGCTTTTTTGAAGACTCAGGTAGAAAACTCGTATGAAATGTGATACATTAATGACTTGCACGTGTCTATAATACTTGGAAGCTATTGTACTCAATGACTTGAGTACTCAACCCATGATGATCTGTCCCTCTTGACTAAATATCAGATGTGTAATGGTTTCCATCTCTTCCCAGGGTGGGATGGGCTTCTCACTCTTGCCTTGAGTGGATTTAAGCCAGGGCTCCTCTTCGTGATCCCCGAGTCTTGTGGAATATCTCCACCAATTGTCTCCGGATCCCAAACCAGAAACGGGAAATTAATACCTCAATATAGGTAAGCATTTCAAGGCTACCCTTAGGATGTGTCCTTTTAAGTAACGCATAGGGAGGAAGCTGTTCCTTAGCAATGTCCAAATCATGTTCTCTACAACATTGTATTTACGAGGTGCTCATCGAGACAATAATTTCTTGGACTCAAACACTTTTTGAAGGTACTACCTACCATCTCCTCTCTTTGAGATTCACATAGACATCAATATGAGCATCTTGAAAAGATCTTGCAAGAAAGAAATTTGTTTCATCTCACATAGTATTTCTGTGCTATTTTTACCACAGACACTTGGAACTTGCATTCTTAGCACAACACAGTAGAAATGTCAGAATGTGGCAAAGACAGCAATAAATGATGCTACTGGAAGCAACTGACAATCTGTTTTTACCAAATTCTCAGAAAACATTTTTAAAAATATTAGACACGATTAACTTCTCCTTTGGTGAAATAATGTTACCAGGCCAAATTCTTAAGATTCTGGTGTGGTTACAAGGATTGTGTGCACATGGATATCCCGGTTTTTTGTGTGTGTGTGAAAGATTTCTGTACTTACTAAGCACAAGTAGCTTGAGTTTGATTTTGATTCTTCAAAGTAAGGCATGTTCCTAAGAGAACTGATCGTTGAACTCTATCCTACACTAACATGTTTTTCCCGTTCACACTGTCTTTGTGTAGTAATCTACCATAGAAGCAGTTCCCACAGGTTTAGGGAATGAAATAAAAAAAAAAAACCCTCCTGCTCTGTAGCCGCCCCCCTCCCTGCTCCCTTCCAATGTCCCAGAGCAGCTGGTGGAGTTTATTGCTCTTTCCTGGCATTGGCTCTGTTCTACACATGGAGCAAGATTGATTATCCTCATTCTGAAGTTGGAAGATCCAGCCTGTGCCCGTGTCCTGTGTCCCCTGAGAGGGAATTGGCATCAGCAATATTAGGTAAAGAGGCAGCACCTTTTGGGCCATGACGGTGTGAAGAGGGATGCTAGTGCCACTCCACACTTGTTTCTGTTAACCTCTATGTTGAGTTCACAGCCCACATGAATACGCTACTAGGTCACAACACAATGCCACGGAAACAGCACCCAGGCCTACATGTCTGCTGGGCTTGCCTGACAAGGCTGGCCAGTGGGGAGCTGGAGCCACAGATCAAATGGTCTTGCACACCAAATCACTTTTATTTCCAACTCTGAAGTTGTATATGTCTAACAGATGAGCCTGTGTGTGTGTGTGTGTGTTTGAGTACTTGTTAGTAATGTAGTTTATCTTTTTTTATTTTTTATTTTGAGACAGGGTATCACTCTCAAGTCCAGTCTTGGGCCTTGAACTTTCAGCAGTCTTCCTGTGTCAGTCTCCAGAGAGCTGGGATTACAGACATGTACCACCATGTCCAGTTTATGTGGTGCTGAGGAATTGAACTCAAGGCCTTGCACTTGCTAGGTAGGCTCTCTAATCACTGTGCTACTAAGGAGAGAACTAATTAAAACCTGAATTTCTCAGCTTTCTTCTTAAAAGTTAGCCTATCCAACTCTAAAGAAAAGTTGCACAAACCTGACACATCACAGTAGCCTCCTGAGCCTCTCATTTAATGTGTCACTAATGTGGCTAAAATAAAAACTCAGAGCCCCTACAGTATCGAGCCTCTATTCCAGACCCAGCCAAGGTTTGGAACATAAAGCCAGCTGAACGAAGCAGCGTGTAGGCGGCCCAGGGCAAGTAATTGCTCTTCCCATCAGCGCGGCTTGCTCCTCTGCTTAGCATCTGAACGAGTTAATTGGAAGCATGGCTTTTTGGAAAGAAATGGCTCTCTTCTCAGCATCCTGTGGATTCATGGGGAGCGATGCTCTTTCACCAGGTAGAAACAGCAAATTATATCTGAAATCCATTTCTATTGAAGGGAGAAAAACTCTATCTTTCCCCCCACAGAAGTTACTCTTTTTTTTTTTTTTCTGGTTAACATCTTTCAACCTCAGAGGTCCCTTTTGCTCACATAAGTGTCTGGCAATGCGGCAAAGACATTTTACTAATTGACCAAGAAGCAGGTTGATTAAATACAGAACTGCATAAGGAAGTTTGTCTTTTGCCAATCATGGGCTTCAAGGCACTGATCTCAGCAGCATCTAAATCAGACAAATTGGATAAATTGATCCTGCTCCTTAGAAAGGGTGCTTCATCTAGGCCCAATCAATGGAAGATTGAGATGTGATGTGCAATGAGGGGAAGGAATCAGGCAAAGCACTATTTCTGGGTTAGGAGTCGGGCTTCCAGGAGCAAAAACACCTCTACTTCATTTTGGTTTTATTACCCCCTAAACACCAAAACTCTTGAATTTTGTACTCCAGGACTGCCTCTGCTTCTGAGCAGGGCACAGACAGTGCTGAGCTCAGGGAGAAAAAGAGAGCTGGAGAAAGCTAATCTAGACATTGTGTCTCTTGTTCTGTCCCCAACTTGTCAATTTTGTATTTGACTTTCCTTCACCAATGAATGAAGCAACAATAGCAGAAGGGACCTTTCTAGGCTCGGGCACTAAACTGCGTGTTTCTCAGCTTTATTATTCATACCACAGACCTGGAAAGTCAGTAATCAAGTCTAATTGAATCACATGGCCTTGATGGGTGTTCTAGACCCTGAGGATGACCTGTGTAATTAGAGGCAAGCAACTGTAGTTCACTGAGACTCAGTTTTTTTTTAAATCTGTGAAGGTGGGGTAGTAAAAGTACCTACTTCACAGGGCCACGAAGAGAATTAAGATTCAGTATGAATTAAGTGCTTTTCAAAGAAGCACTTTGTACAGAAATTATTCCCATTTGAAGAAAGAGGCTCTTCTCAAGGTGAAATTGGTTAACATGTTCGAGGTCTTGCCACTACGTAAGTCTCAGAGTTAGGGGATCAAAACAAGTTTACTGGACATGAACGCTCAGGCACCTTCCACGACGCCATGTTGTGGCAACAATTATACAGCAGAGTTTTTGTACCAGATCTACAGAGGAATACCAGCTTAACCTAACATGCCATTTCAACCCTCGAGCGTGGTCCAGGCAATGAACACTGCCCACAGACAGAATTAGAGTATCCAAGAGGGGCTGCCACTTCAGAAGGTGACAATCCTCTTCCTGTTTCTCCGTATTTTCATGTAAACAAACTTGCAGGTTAGAAAATTTCCAAAAGTCACTTCTTGTTCTGTGACATCACAGCTTTGTATGTACTTCTAGAATGTCATCATCAGTTTCATGGAAATTATAAACTTACATGTGATCATATTTATCCCTGGGTAGAAGCTTTTTGTAAACAAATCTTATGGGCAGATCATGGCTGAATTTCCTTCATCTGGCAGAGTTTCCTGCCTGAGGTTTTCATCATCAGTTCTAATCCAACAAACGCTAGATGAATGAGCAAACATACTTCTTTTGCTTCTCACAGAAGAACGGGGCATAGCTTGTGTCACTCCTGTTGAGCCACAGAAAAAGACCAGAATAAGAAGACACTGCCCTGAAGAAACTTACATAGCGTACTAGGACTTTCCACACACAGGTACTCACATTAATATTTTTAGGCTTGCATTATTATGTATGCCACTTTCATAAGTCTTTTTTTCCACCTGGATTCCAAACTCTCAGAGAGTATAAGCCATGAAAAAGCTCTTCTGTTTACTTGGTAAAACACCCTTCACAAAAACAGGCTTGCAATTTGTCCTAATGAACTAAAGTTCCTGTTCAGTTTAAGAGAAAAGATAAAGAGGCTGATAATTTGTATCCACTAATATATTCTTTAATGTAGAATAGCAGGATATTATGAAATATGCTCAGACTTGAGGGAAATTTGAGTAATGTCATCCACGCTAGATAAGACAGACATCTTCAGACAAACACATACGTTTATCATCTATCATTTACCTATTATAATTTATCAAGTTTTATCACCACCCACATCACATCATGTTGATTTTCCTCATGCTAAAATTCAAATGAATTTCTATCGTCAAATATCTTCTCTATCTACGTTAGGCCCATATGCAATGACACAACCCTTAGATTCTATTAATTCTTAACCACAAACACAACATTTTCACTTGAACAAATACACTCTTGTTGTCTCCCCGAGTATGTGTCCTCTACTCAGTAGTCGACATCCTTTTAAAAGAGAAAGTCCTGCACAGACTTACCCTGCTACTCCTCCGCCCTCATCAGTAGCTCCCTCCCCTCAGTTTGTATCCACTCTACTCAGTTCAATCAATGTGCTCTGCTGTTTTATGAAGTTGAGTACATCGATATAAATTTGCTCCTTGCATTAATATAACTGACAATCTGGCTGAGGTAACAAGACATTTGAGAGCCAGAGAACATCTAGTCTAGTCTCACCAATCCAGAAGCAAGATGATCATCTGAAGGTCGCTCACCAGGACAAGAAATCACACTCCTATCTTTTTAAATCTATATTCTTTTACTCTGTTTTGCTTTCTATGATAAACGCTGTTGCCACATAGATCTCCATATTGTTCTGACTAGATTTAATGGACAACAGTAAATCTGGACTCTACCAAGACTTTACCAATACTATACCAAGAACTATTCCTGGAATATAACAAGAAACTTACCTCCTGGGGCTTCTGCAATGGCTCATTGCTTCTCTAAATGTCTCTCATGCTAGATAGCTGGCGTGGTCTCACCTCATTGAGATTTCTGCTCAAAGATACCATTGCAAAGGGGCCTTTAAAATAACAGCTATCTCCATCTCATTGATCTGTTTATTGCATTTTCTTCAATTCCTCATAATTACTTAAACCTAAGGCTACACTTACTAATTTGCTTTTTTATCTCTCTTCCTTTTCTATAACATAAGGTCCATAAAGATAAAGATATTGTCTGATGTTTTCATTGAGGGGCCCTCAATAAATATTTGAGGGACAAATGATTGCATGAACAAGTGAATGAACAGATGTGTATAAATGAGAATTAAAATTCAGAAGTAGAAGATGAGGTAAAAGTGAGGACCATCGCACAAGGATATCTTACAACCCCGGGAATGGGCTGTATGTATCAAGAGACCAAGGATGAAGGAAAAGTAAAAGAAGACACCAAGATTGTGATTCTCAGGATTCAGGAACTGAGTAGAAACTGAAGAGACAGAAAATAGGAATAAATGATGAAAAGGGAAGTCTGAAGACTCCTGGAGAAATACCACTGTTGTCATCTGGAATTTATGATTCCAGCCCGGAATAACAGGGGACAGAGGAGTCAAAAATTAAGCCACGGTACACACTCACACTTGGCACTGGGGACTAAGCAGCAGGACAACCTTTCCTCTTCTTGGAGCTGTGGATTGTGCCTTATTGTAGTGAGATAACCAGTGGGCCAGGGATGATAAAAGGAACCAAACAGAAGTGACACAAAAAGGTGAAAGTTCTGGCAACAACTAGAAATGTAAAAGACTAGTGTCTCCACGGTGGACACCAGAGGACTACGAAATAAAGAGAGGGCACCACAATGATGTGGTGAGAGACCACAGCCAAATTCAGTAAGTGTCTAAGAATGGCCATCGTCCATTCCCAAACCTTAAGCAGGATGGAGGCTATTGAACTTCATGAAGAAGAAAGATAGATCTTCAACCTTCCCAAAAGTCCTTCCAAACTTTCCTAAGGTTTCACATTTCCCAAGTCAACACCATGTTGCGGTGGCATATTTCACTTCAGCAATTCCAACGTCCTGTGTTGACAACATTTTATTTCCTCATAAGTCAGATCCTGAATTTATTGGAGTTTTTTTCCAAGATATTTCTATAAAACCTTTTGGCTTTGAAAATTTTTCCTGGAATTTTCTTCAAAAGAAGAACATGTTGTAATTGCCCAATGCTGAACATAAATCCCCTCCTTTGTGCCTAGAATCTGATTTTCATTGTGTGTCTCTTAAACTTGTACCTTATGAGTTAATAATTAACATTCACACCACATAACCTCATGGGTGTGTTAGTTTTTATTGCCCAACAACTGAAGTTCGTGGATAGAGTCTGACCTAAACAAGGTTTTTAAGTGTGTGTCCTATTCTTTCTAGGAACTGAATGGTCCTTTGGGAAAATCAGCACCTCACTGTCAGCTGGAAATAAGTCAGTCCAGTGGTTCCCCACCCACAAGTTATAAACTGAAACTAAAATTCCAAAGAGCATAGTAATTTGTTCAAGGTCCCAGAGCTACCAGGGAATTTTATTAAATCCACATTACTTGGTGTTCATTTTTATTGCAATGTACATGCCATATACATAAAATCACAAAATATAACTGCTTATTCAGTCTAATGCTTTTTAAAAAATAAACGCAAAAATAGAGGTTTGGAGTGAGTGAGAAGTCTGACTTCACATGGACAATCAGCAAAAAAGTTGAGTTTCAGGTCTCCCAATGCTCCTCTTACGAAATTCTCATAGGAGAGTGCTTCCTTAAATGGACACGTTCATAAAGAAAATCTGCCTCTCACACTGGGATTACTGAATTATGATTTGTAGCAGTTGCTGAAAATTCTTTCAGCCTCTCTCCAAAGACCTTCTGAGTTCTTGTTACATTTTTCACACAAATCTCATGTTCCAGCCTGTAACAAGATGACTTCTTTATACAGTGTCTTAGACTTTTATAGGAAGGAGATAGAAACCTTTTGTAACTTTTATAAAACTCTCATTGCTTGCTTTTTTTTTTTAAACCAATGCCTCCCATTAAAGAAGTTCTTTCCTCTATCGCTTCGCAACTCTCTCTTTTGGTGGAAGAAGGTGGTCAGAGGTGGGCAGCACTTGTTCCTAGTCTTTTTGCTTCCAGATTAAGGCTACATTCCTTGCTTCACAGTGGACTTTCATTCAATTTCTCACCTTTTGTTCTACACGATCAGCTCACTATAGGAACTCGATTTTTCTCTTTCAAATGTCTCCTTGCTTTTTTCTAGATATTTGCTGATGTGGGATGTAATAATAAAGGGGAATCATCTATCTATATTTCCAAAAGCAGAAGAAAGACAATGAATTCACTTACCCCACATCAAAGAAATGATGGGCATAAACCAGATGCTGGTTCTTCTAACTTTGAGGTCGATCCATTTCTTTAAACAAAGGTCCTCTATTGGCTAAAAAAATCTAATACTGTCACTTTCTGTCTTAGTAGTGTTTCAAACCTTATTCATGTGATATGATTCTATTGCTATAACCAGCCTATAAGGTTATTATTAATATTTCTATTTCACCAATGAAGAAACTCAGACATTAAATACGTTGACAAATGTCAAAAACCTAGTAGTACTAGTAGTAGTGGTAGTAGTAGTAGTAGGTCACACACTTGAATTCAGTGCACTTGAATTAGGAATCCGATAGTCAGAGAAGGGCAGCATTTTCCAGTTCACTCTGCCACAGAATTTTTTTCTGAATTGTCAGTTTTGGCAAAGCAATCAAGTAGAGGACCCAAACCAAATTCCTAGATTCTTAATTATTCTTTTTCAGAAGAATAGACAAAAAATAAGAATGATGGGGTCAGTGCAAGTTAACTATGCCAAAAGAACAAGTTTTCAGGGTAAGATATAAAGCCATCTGCTGAGTCCCACATAAGTATGTTACCGGCAAGTACCTCAATTAATTACCAAATCAACCACAGCTTAGGTACTAGCGTCAACACTAACACACTGAATTTGACCATGAGTTTGAGGCCAGTTTAGGCAGCATGGACAACATAGCAAGATTCTCATCTCAAAATAAGACAAAGCCACAATAACAAAAAAGACAATTTGCTAAAGGGAAATAAATATGGTTTCTGGTTCAATGCCACACTCACTGCCACACTCCATTCAGCGTGGTCCCACAGTTCTTCAGGTAAAGTGCTGTCCATATTCTAAAATAGCGGTAAAGCCTTTGACTACAAGTCACCCCAAGGTATCTGACTATGGCTACCCTGAAATTAGTAGTCCCTGGCATCTGAATTACCTTGCGTGACTTGAGGTTTCCAAGGGACTGAAGAAAGGTAAGGGGCTTAAGAAACTAATACTATCGAATGGTGTTAGGAGACAAAGCTAGAGAAACAGGGGAGCCCTTCCAGAAAGGGACAAGAAAGTCTTCACAACACAGACCTGCCACTGTCCCAGGGCATGCCCCGAAACCCCGCTGCAAAACCGACTTCTTTTATACGTAATCAGATAATAAGACTCCTTCAAGAAGCACAGAATAGTTAAACTCATCACCATAATTTAATTGTACAGGTTATGAAAGAGCAGTTTGCCTCCCCTCCTTCTCCGGCGCTGCTTTTGGGTATTAAAGTCAGACTAATCAGATTGAGGACTCGAAGAGTGCTGTATTAGTCATCCCCATGCCTTTTAATTTGCTTAATGGCCTGGCGTGTGCGTGTGTGTGTGCGTGTGTGCGCGCGCGCGTGTGCTGACTAGCTGTACAGCATCTCCCCTCACCACGACATGTAAATAAAGAGTGGATAGGGAAACCTTCACAGGAAAGGAGAAAGCGTGCCTCCTTCCTAACGTTACGTTTGATGTTTGAGTGATGCACGGGACGTGGACTGCAAGCAACGGTGCTCATTATTCCTACTGTGCGGTCTCCAGACGCAGGAGAAGAGAGGAGGCAGAGAAAGGGCGGAAGGAAGGAAGAAAAGGAGCCTGAACTCACACTCACCGCTTCAAAAGCCCCTTTGTACTGCGCCAGCTTCTCCTGGCTGAAGACGCGGTATTTGCCAAAAAAAGTCGCCTGCAAGAAAGCGCACAACACGACAGAAGTAGAAGACGGTCCCCTGAACGACTCCTTTGCCGCCCACCCCCGCCTTCTTTTAATAATTTTTCTTTTAGATAAAAGGCACATTTTGAGAAAGCGGCCCTCACTCCAGGCCTTACAAATGCGCAGTGGGATTAGAAAATAAACCAGCTCGTTAGTGGCGTTCGGAGTTCAGTTTGGCTGCTCGGGTCATTTTTCTTTTCACCTGGCTCGAGCCACCAAGTCAACGTGAACTAAGAATAGGAGTTATTTAGCATGTAGAGTCTGTCGGAGAGCGAGTCTCTGGGAGCGGTGCTCCGAGAGGGGTGAGAATGACCGTCTTGTTTGGGTGGTTGTTGTTAGCTGCTCTTATACATTCAGACTTTCTGTCCATTCAGCCAAAGAAGCCACGTGTCCCCAAACCAAAAGGGGCCAGAGAGCAGTGGCAGCAACTTGATTAAACTTGCCTTTTAATATGTACGATTTTTTCCACGCGGGTGATATTTGTGTACTCTAGAGAGTTTTCTCCAACAGAAATTCTTTTCCATGCTTGTATTTTTCAGAGGGTGCTAAAATACCAGCATAAGTTTTAGGATATTGGGGAGAAATAAAAGTAAAATTAAACAAAGAGTGATCAGTAACTTCTTCCACCACAGGCTGAATGGACACCTGCTGAAAAGTCACAAGTCCATGAAATGACCAGTTCAGTGTTTTGATCTCTGCGATGCCAACTGGATGACTTTTCCAATGAAATGACCAGTTGTTTGGGGAATCATTTAGAAACAACTCTGGTTCAAATGGAATTATTTAGAAATGCTTACCCCATTGGTACATTATCAAGGCTTGAGTTTTCTGTTTCCTTCCTGAGCACCTGCTTTTTCTGTCCATTTTAATACTAATTAGAATCCCCAAACTTGGGATGGGCGGTTCTGTGTGATTCAACTAACATCTCGCTGAACACTTGTCATGGGTGAAGCATTCTGTTAGCTTCCAGAGACAGAAAGATTAAAAAGAAATGATTGCTACCATAAATAAGTGTGAGGCTTCATGGAAAACAGAGTTGGAAAACAATTCCACGGATAGTAGTAGCTCAGTGTAGTTTGGGACTACAGGAGAAGAGACCTTAGCAGAGTCCAGGGCTCTTAGGCATGATTCTTCAAAGAGATGCAGACTGGGATTTGTCTCCAAGAATATAAATAAGAAATAGCGAGACAGGAATTCCAGAAAGGACTGTAGATAAAGAGAAGAAAGGCACAAAATACCAGGGTTAGCAGTTCAGAAGAACCAATTACAATGTGGTGACAGGAGAAAGCGGCTGAGGTGGAAAAGCAGAATGGGATACCAAACTTGAAAGGGTCTAGACACTTTGTTGAAGGGTCTCTACTTTTCCTTAGGGGCAACAGGAGTCCACTGAAGGTAAAGGCAATGGCAGAAAGAGGTCAGATCTAAATTCAATCAGGACGTCATGGGAAAAAGATTTGAAGATGGGCAATGGGGGAATAGTTGACAGATTACTGCAGACATTAAGGGAAGATGATTCAGGTATTTAATGTATGTGAAGCAGAAGGCCCTGAGTCTGATTTCCCACCACCACATAAAGCTCGGCTTGGAGATGCAGGCCTATAATCCCAGCACTCGGGAGGCCGAGGCAGGAGGATTGCCGTGAGTCCAAGGCTAGCTGGGCTAAGTAGTGAGTTCAGGACCAGCCTGGGCTGCAGAGTGAGACCCTGTCCCAAAAGAAAGAAAGAAACAAACAAACAAACAAACAAAGAAAAAACATGAAGTATATAGCAAGTAAAATGAGCAGGGCAGTTAGAGGAATAAAAATAGAATATTTCCCAGATTCTTAGCTTAGACTATGGGGAGGTGACAGTGCTGTTGACCAGCAGAAGCCATCCAGAAAAGAGGGGTCCAATGTGATGGTGAGAAATCACACGGACAGAGAATTTGTTGGGTTCTGGGACTCAGCAGGAAAGTGGGTGAGAAAGAGAGTCAGACACCAGTATAAGCTTCTGAAACCCTTTGGTTTAAACCATGTCTTCCTATAGGGCCACTTTATCCTCCAAGGAGGTAAAAATTTGTTCTTGGAACTTAGTGAGACTCTGTCAAAATAAAAACAAAATAAATGGGCTAAAGATTGAGCTCAGTGCAAATGCCCTAGGCTCAACCCTCAGTACCATAAAAATTATTATTGGTAATAAGAATAGGCAAAAGCATTCTTCAATATTGTAGTAGTTTCTGATCATTCAAGGAGTGCTAATACAGAAGCATACCTATAGTACAGGGATGGGGAACACGTGGCTCAAAGTTCACATGTGGCCCATGAAGTCATGTGGTCCAGCCTGGCCAAGAGATGTACTGAAGAGAAACAGTATCAGCCATCATGATAGGGATGAGCCAATTAAATATTTTACCAAATACAGCAGGGTGATTTTTAAATCGATGTATATTTTTTTGATGTCACAAATATGCAAATAGCTAGGACAGAATCAAGATGGTGACAGTACAGGATAGTTTTGTCAGTGACTCCACGTGAACTCCAAAAGATGGCTGAGATTTAGTAAAGGGAATTTCTTTAAGGCTTAGCTTAGATAAACAGAGAACCAGCTGGATCTGAAAGGCCAGAGGTTCAATAGAATAACCATGGAAACAGCCAGGTGACCGTGACTTTCCAGACTAGGAAAGAGCCTTGAGCCATCCTAGTCAGCTGGGGGCTGCCAGCCCTGAGATCCCAAGCAACAAGTGTCTTTGAAGAATTTCAGCTAGGACGGCAGCCTAGAAGGTGCCAGACAACCTTGTAGTCATGCATGATAGACAAAAAGTTCCTCAACTACAGTGAGGCTATGGGCCTTAGGCCGCAATGGCTAGACACATCCAGCCAGCCCCTGGGTCCAAGGGCTGTACCTGGGGGGAATTTCAGCCAGAACTGCAGAGTAGAAGGTGTCAAATAATCTTGTGTCTGTATGTGACAGACAAAAAGAGACTGTGGCTACAGTGTACCAGGGCCTGTTTATTGCACAAATAGCAGCAGGATGCCTGCACTGTGAGACCTCTGAGCTTAAGAATTGAAGACTGAAATCACGGTGCAAGAAGAGATACTTTTCCCAAAGACACTTAAGTAGACCCTAGATAGCTACCATTTATATGATAAGGTTCTTAACATCTATGATCACCAGAGAAATATAAATCAAAACCTCAGTGAGGTCTCAGCTCACACTCAACAGGGTCAGCTTTTATTTAAAAAATAGAAGATAATGATAAAATAAGAGAGGAAAAGGAACACTTATATATGGTTGATGGGGATGAACATTGGTTCAGCCATTATATAAGCCATCTTGAAGCATTCTTAAAACACTCAAAATTCACTAGAGTGTATGATCCAGGAATTCCATACTGGGCATAGACTCAAAGGAACAGAAAGAAGACTCAAGATCTGCTTCTCAATTCACCCCAGCATATCACAACAGCAGAGGCATGGAAGCTTGTTGAATGTCCACTGATGGATAAATGGGTACAGGAAATGGGATGTTCATGTAACGATGGATCATTTAGCGTTTAAAAAGAAATAATTCTGCCACTTGAGATTAACATGAAATTAAAAGACATTGTGATAAACGAAAAAAAGCTAGATGCAAGCGTAAATACTGCGTGCTGCCATTTATATAATAAGTCTAAAGTAGTCAAAATCAGAGAAACAGAGAGTGGAATGGTGATTGTTGGTGATGGACGGTGGAGAGACAGAGAAGCCACTCATTAAGAAACAAAAAGCTTCAAATCCACAAGATAATTAAGCTATAGTGTCTACAGCTAGACAGCATGGTATATATGGCTACTAATTCTGTATTGTATACCTGAACTTTTACTAAAAATGTACGGATGAAGTTGCCTCATGACAAATAGAAAAATAAGAGAGCACGGGGAAATTTGGAGAGGTGATGGATAACTTTATGGCACAGGTGACGATCTCACAGGTATACACTTACCCATACCTTAATTACATACAGTTTTTTATATGCCAGACATTAAGAAGAATGTTGAATTGGAAAAACGAGGGTGTTACTTAACATAGCAGACAAAAGCTTCTACAAAATCCTACAATAAGAAAATTAGCTGTCTATGCTTACTTATTTTTAAGTAACCTCTCTTAGTGTAAGCAGAAGGCCTCAAAACTAAATAGAATTTAGTAAAAGTAACCCTACCAAGGCCTACAACTACAGAGTGTAGGAAGTTAGCTTTCTAAAACCTTTGATTGGTGATTTCCTGCGATGCTTGGAGAGTGACCAAATGATCCTGGGAGTCTCTCTGAGACCAGCAAGAATCAAGGCTAATCAAGGGGGATCTGGGTTTCCAGTGCCGTTCTGTGGGAATCTCGCCTTGGATTCACTTAATCCTCCACTTTTAATACAAGATTTTTCTACAGTGCTTAGGCAAATGAATACAATCCTTGAGAACCAACGACCTAAAAAATTGTATACCTGTTCTTCAGATGAATCCATTTTTCGGATGAAGGAATTACTTCTTTCTAAGCTCTTCAAAGTGCAACAGAATAAAGAATTTGAGATAATGAAAATGCCAGCCAGGAAGTTCCAGTATGTCTGCCTAAGAGAAAGACACCAGGTTTTACTAGTTGAGTCCAGTTGGAAAACCTAGAAAGACTAACCTCTATGTGGTTGGCTCAGCTCTTTAATTTTCCTCTGCCACAGAAAGTCCTATTTTTTTCATAAAGTCTTACTCTAGCTGTGTTCCCTTTAACTCTAATATAGAAACCATTGCCTAAGTCTGGTGGATAATTTTGGATTCCTGGGGTTCAGGTACCAGAATTGGTTGTGTCAACCTAGACCACTTCTTAGAGCTTAGCCTTCACCAAAAATATAGAACAGATGGTAAGTGGGAGCTGAACAACCCAGTTGTAAGATTTGCAGTCAGTTTATTAGGAGATTAATGGAAGATCCAGGTGAATCTGAGTAACTAGATAATGTATCAAGTCATGATTTAATCCATTCACGATTTAAATGCATTCTGGTACCTGCTGTTCCAATATATGATCTAAATCTATCTTGGCAATACTCTATTGAGCATGTTTGATTCAAATCTCTTATGCCTGCCTAAAACTTACAAAGCTGTGGCAAAACTCCAGACTGTTCCATGCAGCTGGTACCTATTTGGTTATACCTATTCAGGAACACTGGGCCAGGAGAACACAGAGAAGATGAAGCATTATAATTTACCATTTTTTAAAAATTGGACTGTCTGAATTTTCCACACCTAGCTGTGACCTTTCCTTTGCATTTTCCCTGTATCTTGAGAAATGTGGCCAGACTAAGAAATGTCCCCAATCTCTCAGGAAATGTTATCCCAGCCTGTTACTATAGTTCCCTTAGTGTTTTCTTTTACTTTCTCAATTTTGTTCAGAATCAAGACAATAAAAATAATGCTACTTATTGGGTCCATGCAAAATCTTAATTTTCAGCTGTCATTGAAGGAAAGTAGGTTAGCAGTATCAAACTTATAGACTTGAACAGTTGAAACTCATGACCACTTTACAAATTACTTACTCCCTGGGTTAATTAATTAGGAGCAAGGGTTTTGGCTTTTTTTTGGTTTGTTTTGTTTTTGTCTTTTCTTGTAACAAACATGAAAATTTAACTTTTCAAATGGAATCTTTTCCTGGACAAGGAGACACACAGACACACACAGACACACACACACACTAGATGATAGATAGATAGATAGATAGATAGATAGATATTAAGTGAATCATTGATAGCAATGTTGAAGTACAATGATGGATTGGATTTCCCCACAGAAACATGAAACTCCCCTGCTGCAATCCATCATTAAATATTACCTAGTGTCTTGATCTGATTGTTTGATGTCAGTGATTACACTGGGGAATAGCACAGATAAGCATAACTAAATGTCCACTGAAAAACTTAGCTATGTCCTTAGAAAATATGGGCACTCAACACTTTAGGTCATAGAATGATAAAGCAGTCGAAGGGAAGAACAAGGATTTACTTTGGTAGAAAGAACATTACTGGGGAAGAGCTAAGCCTCAGGACCAAGCCACAGCATTGGTGATAACAAAATCACTACTCCAGTTAGCAAAAACAGCAAGAAGCACAAGTTCAATTCCAGCTCGGCAGGAACAGTTCCACCACCTGTTATCTGTGTCCACGCGCTTGGCCCTGGGAGATGCATCTGGGAAACGGGAATTGGCTGTTTGGAATATGTTAGTCAAATATCCTTACTAATGTCCAATGAAATGACTTAAAGGACTGCTGGGAGTTACTACACTAAGTGAAATAGCTGTTAAGAAGTTATGATTAGACCCTAAAGTTTCAATTATTTAAATAATACCGCTATAAAATTATCAGCCCATAAACTTATCCAAGCCTTTTGGGATCTGTTCACTTGTTGAGCTTATGTCTAACACATCTTAGCTGCCTCCTGATAAGAGTTATTTTTGCCTTTTAATTATTGCAATGATCATGCCTACTGAAAAAAATTCAACTTTGAAAACTCAGTTCAAGTTGCATGGCATTTACCCAAGCTTTTATGTTGATTCCTCACTTCTATTTAGATAACTAGCTCCATTTCCTGGCAGATTCAAAGGTCAAAACAAAAAGAACTTGAAGTTAAAGTGAAGGTAGATTTGTTTTACAAAGAAAATCATTTCTCTTTGCAGACATCAAAGCACTTGTTTACAGAAGAGTAGCACACACGATAACTTGTCATCAGAGAACTGAGTGGGACAGCTTACTTCATAAGATGACTGAGGAGTTTAAATTACTTATGGAAGTTTAATGACAGAATACTTCACAGGACATACAGACAGTACTAACCAAAGGGCAAAAAAGACAAATTATTACTTTAAAAGAAAATTCCCGGGATGTGAAGAGTGTAAAAAGGGACCCACAGAATAGGAGAAAATATTTACAATATATAATAGATGACATATCTATAAATAGAAATAGACAGACCTTCTTTAATTCAGCGAGAAAAGACAATCCAGTAGAAAAATGAGCAAACACAGGCTTCTCAAAAAAAGAGCAAATCTAAAATGCATAGCAAATATATGAAATCTGTTCAAATTGATTAGTCATCAGGAAAATAGAAGATTAAACAATAATGAGATCAGGTTGGATATCCATCAGATGGCTACAGTAAAAGCAAACACCGAACAAAAACACTAACTGTTGGCGAGGATGCGAAACAATAAAATGCTGCTTAGGAAAGCAGGCTGTTTGTCATGACCTAAGAAAATTGAAAATCTGTGCGGCCCATATTTGAGCAATGACATTTCTGGTTGTCCACCCAAGAAACACACCTGTAAATGCCAGGAGACGTCTGTAGCAGCAGTCATAGCCGCACCACGTACTTGGCCAAAGGTGAGAGAGCATAAACGTCTCCCTGGAGCTGAATGAAAAACCGGGAGATAACCATGGAGTTACAATATAGCAATGTCGTGAAAATAATGAATGCTAACCCCTGGCAACAGTGTTGGGCCTTAAAAACACAGTGTGAGTAAAACAAAACAAAATTTTCAAAAATTTATAGAGGTATACTGAGGTATGAAAGGTAAAAATAGCAAGTTGAGTGAACCTAATCAAAAAATCTGAAATCTAAAATGTTCCCAAACCCAAAACTTTTTGAATGCCAACATATGTGACAACAAAAGTGAAAAGTCCCATACCTGACTTCATGCTACAAGTTGTATGAAAAGTACAGGTACACAAAATATATTGTATAATACTACCTCTGAGATGCATATATATGCATATATATGTGTGTAGATATATGCATATATATGTATATATGTGAAGCATTTTTTTGCACTTGGATTTGGTTCCCATTCCTAAGAAAACTCATTATACATAGTCAATGTTTCAAAATTTGAAATTTGAAACACTTTTGGATCCTAGCATCTTAGAAAAAAGATACTCAACCTGCATATATAAAAAAGCAATCCACCAGGGCTGTGAATATCATGGTCCTGTTCTAGGGTCCTGCTCTGCTCATGCCACTCATCCATGAGGAGGAGGGTCTTATGATGAGGAGAGTCTCTGCTGAGGGCTCACTGGGGCTCTCTGGGAGTGACCCTGGGACACAGTGAGCTTCTTTATCCCAGGCCATATCCGTTCTTGAGGTTTTGCTAGTGACAAGTGTGTTGCAACAGGCTGATGTGGAATATGAGGCTGGCTTGGTTTGCCTCAATTTAGAACAGTGCCCCAGGACTGGCCCCTCTCACCATGTCAGGATCGGCTGTCTTGTGTACAACCGTATTGTTGCCCAGCTTCTGCTCATCTGCCTTCCTGATTGTTCTTACAGGTGTATCTCCCAAGAATATCCCCAGGAAACGTTCTACCTACTGCCTTCCACCTTACGGTCTGTATCTCTGAGGAAAAATGAAGAAGCAATAATTGGAAAAGGACAAGTTAAGGTTCCTGGGATACTACCAAATGTTCCTAGCTGCAACATGTTGGTGAGTGTCAAAAATAAGACTATTTTTAATTAATTGGTGGTCGTGGAGGTGTTACCTCTATGTTATATTCATGTTCTCGGATCACTTAAGTGTTAGATTTTACCTAAAAAGGTATTTTTATTTTTAAACATTTAAATGAAGTGTAATATTTGGAGGCAGCTTCTCTGAGCCTCTTCGCACGGTTGGTCCTTTCTTTCCCCACAGCTGTTCCTCTGCTGTGATGAATCCATCGTTCGGCCAGCCGAGCTGGAATTTCACACGCATCAGCCATGCCAGGATCAGTCTGGAACTTTCTCTACCTGCTGGGACCTCACCAGCAGCTCTCTGTAGCCACCATTGCTGTCTCAGGTACCACCAAATGGTATCAAAGATCTCCACATTACACCGGTGGGGAAACTGCACCACCAGTCAATGGTGCCTCCAAGCATTCCTATTTCCTTCGCATAGTGACTGCAGCTCCACTGATGAGACTTTGCTTTGTGATATGTTTCAGTCGAGGGATTGTGAGCAGAAATGACAGGGGGTTCTTGGAAGTGGAGGTTTTAAGGGTCATTGCATGATCTGTGACATGAGACAAGCGATATTGCAGTCAGAACTTGTTCCATCCACCCATGTCCCAGTGTGCAGGCAGATGGCACAGAGAACAGCTGACCCAGGATGGACGCATAGCACAAACTACAAGTCTGTCTTCGCTGTGAGCCAACTGAAAATTTAGTTATTTTAGTTATTTTAGTCATCAAGACGTAACTCAGACTTCTCTGGCCAACGCATGCCACTAGGAGGATATCCTGAGATTCCCACGCACCACACAAAAATCAATGAGCAACTGCACAGACTCTTGTGCAAAAGTCTCACCACTTCATCACATATATACACATACATACATACATACATGTATATGTTGAAATGTACATACACCCACACATGCACACACACAAATTCACATAATAAGCCATTGCTGATCAACGTCATTTTCAAGTTGAGCTTCTCCGGGAAAAGAGAAAACAAACTCGGGGAGGAAAAAGCCATGGATTTAATCTTGCTGAAAAAAGACTGCGCTTTGAAGAGCTCCTCACAGTTGCTCTGCAGCCAAGCTGGGAAATTTTGATTAAACCACATTTCTTGCTCTCACACCTGAAAATTGTCTGTGACCCCAGGACAAAGGCAGCTTCTACCTCTTCATCTGAGCCTATGACTTGAAACAGCTCCCCGGCACATTCAGCACCCCTTGTAGGGTATGGACTGCTCCTGCTTCTCCCCCTGTGCTCTTCCCCCGTCCTATGAAATGTAGAGAGACTTTCATCACCAAAGCTCATGGGCGAGCTTAATAGAATAGGAGCAGAATGCTCCTGGCTTCTAGTTTGCATGAACTCCCTACGACAGCTGGCAAAAACCTTGATCAAATCAAACCTTCAGATGCTGTGACTCGGCCACATCAGGTCCGGATGGGAAAGCTTTTGTTTCAGCTGAAGCCAGGCCTTATCACCTCATTCTGTCACTCATACTTCCTCGGTCCACCCCCAAATCCTCCAGGATTTATTGCAGATGTAGCAAGCTTGCTGGAAATAATGGTACAAGCAAAGAGGCCAGTGTGCTATCGACTCCAAGCTCTGGGCAATACCAATGGGAAATTATGTGCACAAAAGGTGCGCTGGGCTGACAAATGAAGAGAAGGCTGGCCCATCGAAGACGCTGGGACTTAGACAAAGCTAACACACTAATTCCAAGCCGCTAGCTTTATCTGATTACTTCTGGGGCTGATGGCTCCCTTCCCACCCCCGTTCAGGTCTCCCCACCCACCCACACTCTTGCGTAAAAGACACAGGTTGTTTCCTTTGGTGGGCAGCCTACCGTGAAATAGTAATCTAGAGAATTACTACATTTATATAAACCACAAAGTGTTTTCTGAGCCCACAAAAAAATTCAGATCCACAATAAATTTGCTCTTGTGTTGACTAAATAAAAACAGACCAGATAGAAGAAAGTATTAAGTTAGGACAAAAGGAATGAAGATTGATTGTATTTTTATGCAGAAAAAGTAATTTTTGGCCTCATTGTATATTTAGTAGACGCCAGTCTTACTTGATTTAGGACAACACTCAGAAAACTAGCAATTTCATTTTTTATCAGTATTTTTGCAAAAAATATGTTTTTATTTTCTCACTTTAGTCTTTGAGGAAGGTTGTCTCGGGTAACTTTTTGCATTCTTTTCTTTCTTTTTTACGTTATTTTTGCTCAGTTTATTCACACTCTAAGCAGGTGGGAATGTTGAATGTAAAGCGGGCTTAGGGTTCCTCACTATAAAAGCTCTCAGCTACAAAAGTGAAAAAGAATTATCCTCATGAACAGTTTCTCCGTTTTTCTAATCTCCTCATTTTCCAGAAACAAAGTGAAATTCTTTTTATCAGAGTCTTGATTGACTGTTAATGTTCCAAACCAATTTCATCAAGATGAATTGTCCTTTTGTTTCTCGTTAAGTTTGGTATAAAAGTAGAGTGAACCAAACAAAGCAATCAAGCTGGAGGATTATTGATGCAACTCCTTCGCGTGGTTCGGGAGATGAGACGTTACTGGTAGAATGTGAAATGCTAACACATAAAAACAACAAAAATCTTCAAAACTTACTCTTATTTTATGAAACAGTGTGACTCAGATAATATGGGTGGTAGGACAAATTTGAATAGGCAGATTGTTTAAATTTCTTCACTAAGATTCCCTACAGCAACAATAGTTTGCAATGTGTTCATTGCATTGTGTGAAAAATACGTAGGTCTCAATTGCAAAGGTGTCTAAGAGACACACAGAAAATGAAAGACACCTGCTTTGACATTTAAAACATATGTAATTAGTTAGAAAGTTGGTACATCAGCACTTCCTCTGATCTCCGATGTTTTGCAAACCTCAGGGGTAAATAAAAGATGATTGGTAAACCAATACAATTTTACCAGCGGCATCCATTCTGAAACAGCTTGGGTCTGACTGAGTCTCACATGACAGACAGCATCCACTCATAGAATTGGGCCCATTTTTCAAAGGAGAGACAAACCCTGGAGAAATTTTCATTCTTCAATTACCTCTTAGCTGATTCAAGGGTCTCAACCTTTCAGTTCTTGCCTGGTGAATCCTGCACCTTGCTCTTGCTGGTTGTATGTGACCCAGCAAACCTTCAGATCCAGCTTGAACTTTCAATTTACCAGCTGCACTTATGTATGTGGGTGAGAAAGAAGAATATTCACCACTCTGATTTCTAGTTTTTATTCTCCAAACAACTTCTTTTCTAATGAAATTAAAATTCACTTTATCAAAGAACCACATACACATAGTTTAATAAGATAAATGAAATCTACGGATCTTTTGATGGATATTTTGGTAACTTCCACGTCAGCTATTGTTAGTTGTGCTGTTATAAACATGGGTTTACATGCATTTATATTAAATGTTGCTTTTAACTCTTTTGTGAATGTGAAATATGTACACAATGGAGTACTACACTTCCGTAAAGACAGATGCTCTTGGAGCTTTTGCAGGTAAATGGTGGCAGCTTGAAACCATCATACTCAGCGAAGTAAGCCAAACACACAAAAGGTTAAAAACCACATGACTTCTCTCATACGAGAAACCCAGAAGACAGGTCTTCTATAAAACCAAATGAGTGTGATAGTGGGAGTTAGGGGGAATGGAGAGGGTGTGGAAGGGCCAAAATCGGGAAAGGGAAGATGGCAATGTTGATGCTATACATATATGGACAGAATACCCAAGCTCATTGTAACCATTATGTATATATATATATATAAATTTAAAAAGGGAAAATAAGATAAATGAAATCAGCACATTTAGCCACAACGATGTCTCACTGCTCTTCGTCTTACTCTTTAAGGATAACCTCTTTCCTGAACTCTGTCATGTATCTTCTATTCTAAGACATATGATTCTCCTTCCTACATTCTTTATAATCGGTTTCCATTGTCTTTCTAATTGAAAAGACAACAATGTATCACTCTAATTTTCCTCTGGCCTATTTCCCTTTTCCATTACTTCAAATTATAATTATCCCACAAGTTTTAGTTAAATACCAGATATTCCTATGACTGTATACGGGTACATATTTTTACTAAGTCAAATCATAAGCTGTAATTATGTTTTCTTTCTTACCTAGAGTTGACCTTTGGCCAACCAATCTATTTACCCATTTGCCTCATTTTCTATACTTCTATACTTAGGATTTTTCTCCAATACACACATTGAACGATAAATCACTGCCCAGTGTTTTCCACATAGTCACATTCTCAGGTGTTCCGCGACTTCCGTTTCTTCTCGTCTGGAAACTGCGTCTTAGTCTTCAGAAACATAAGCCTCGCCTTATGATTGCTGTTGCCTGACAAATGTTGCTGCTTATTACATTAATTCCATTCACTGGATACTGTAGTTTGTGTCCTCATCTTGGCTTCACTTGCTTTATTTCTTTAAAAAAGTGTTTTAGAAACTGTGTATATCAACTCATAAATATTTGTCTGCAAATATCTAGCAAATAAATCCAATATATTAGTGACTTTTTAAATGATAAGGCCACAACCCTATCCATTAGCCTTTATCCCCATTCCTCAGCAACTTCATTTAACTGTAGTTACCTCCCCAAAGAAAATCTCCCAGTGCATTCACATTGGAGTTAAGCTTTCAGTATATGAATTTTTGGAGTGACCCAAATTAGCAATATGGCATAACTAAGACTGAGCTATGAAATACGTGGCTTCCATCTTAAGTTTTGTGTCCCTCACTAGGCTGTCTGTGAAGGATCCATATGCTGGTAATTAATAAAAGAAACACCCAAGGGACATCCAGAAGAAGATGGGGCCTGCCCTCAACCACAGGACTATGCACGGATGTCAAATCTTCACTTTGTGCACCCTCAGAATGGGGATTGGATGCCTTTCATCTAGAGGACAACTTGACTGCAGTATTGCAAACCATCCCTCTGGCAGAAGACCCCAGATGAGTGATTTCCATATTCCTGAGCCTTAAAAAGAGTGAGAGATAATAATTTTTGTTTGTTTTAAGCTGCTATGTGTGAGGATAACTGGTCACATAGAAATAGATAGCTCATACATATGCCATTTAATATATATATTAGAGTTTTGTAATATAAAATATATATAACATGTTTTATCTTTCTTTTCCCTTTTACTTCTTTGACATTGTCTTAGAAGGGCAACTTTATAAGTTATGAAGTACATTTTGTACTTATTTTCTTTCAAACAGTATGTTTTATATGCTATTTAGGAGAATTTTACCTAACCCAATGACTTAATGTCTTTTCTTCCATGTTTTTATTCTAGAAGTGATAGTTTATGTAAATCGGCATTCGGTTATGTTTGAATTAAATATTGTGCAAGATTGGCTCTAGATGAAAATTAATGTATATCACCTTATCGTACCATAAAAGTAATCACTTGCTATCTTTTCTCCATGGATTACTAGAAAACTTTGACCACACAGTGTAGTGCTATTTCTGGGCTATTCAGCTCCACTTATACATATGTGTAATCTTCCCCCGATTTTTGTTAGTATATAATACACAATGGTTACATTGATCTTGAGAATTTAATGCACATACATATTGCATCAAATTCACATTTCTTTCCACACCCCCTTTTTGCCTCTCCCCCTCCCCCCGCAGCTCCACCCTCATTCCCCTTGATTCCCAAGATCTCAGCCATTTGACTCTTACTTACATTCAGGGTTTCTCCTATTACAAAAACCATGAGATATTTAATCTTCTGAGTCTGACTCACTTCATCAAGCATGATGGTCTCAAGTTATATCCCTTTTCTACATATGACTCAAATCTATCTGTCTTTATGGTAGAGGAGTACTCCATTGTGTATACGTATCCCATTTTCTTTATCCATTGGTCTATTGATACATATCTTGGCAACTTCCACGATGTAGCCATTATTAGTTGTACTACTACAAACATGGGCATGCATGTATCTCTGTTATAGGATGCTTTAGACTCTTGGAAATCTACCCAGAAGAAGTATTGCTGAGTCAAGTGAAATATCTGTTGTCAGTTTTTTAAGAAGCTCCATAGTGGTTTCCAGCTTACGGTCCCATCAGCAATATAAGAGAGATCCTTTCCCCCCTCATCCTTGCCAGCATCTGTTACTTTTGAATTCTTGACAAAAATCATTCTCACTGCGGTAAGATGATATCTTAATGCTTTGGTTTACATTTTCTAATGGCTAAGGATGTTGAACACTTTCATATATTTGCTGGCCATGTGTGTTTCTTCAGAGAACTGTCTATTCACTTCGATTGCCCATTTTGAAATTGGGTCTTTTGTTCCAAGAAGTTTATTTGCCTTCAGTACTTTGTATATTCCACTGATTAGCCCTCATCCAGAGGTGTCAATAGTAAAAAAATTTTTTTTCCTATTCCATCAATTTTCTCTTTATTTAGTTGTTTCCTTTGTGGTGCAGAGCTTTTTCAATTTAATATTCTCCCAGCTGTTAAGTCTTGGTGTTCCTTCTTTTGTATCAAGTGTCCTTTGGAGAAAGTCTTTGCTTTTGCCTGTTGTCTTAGTTACTTTTTCATTGCTGTGATTCAATACCTGACACCCACAAACTTAGGAAAGGAAAGGTTTATTTTAGCTCACAGTCTAGAAGGTCACAGTCCATTCAGGGGTGGCCACCAACAATCAGAGTACATGGCAGAGAGAGAGGTGGAGGCAGCTTCCCTGGACAAACAGGAAGACAAGCTGAGGCTAGTTGAGACTACTCCCAGTCCTCCAGGAAGGGAGGTGCAGCTTATGTATCCTTTCAGGTATCCGCCCAGTACCCAGTCCCTCCTGCATCCAGGTGTGGCCACTACACAGCGTTAATCCTAACTTAACTGTAATCCACCCCTCCAGACCAGATCCCAATCAACCAACATCACATGGTTCCATTAAAGTACATGAGACTTTTGGGGGACACTTCAGATCCTAACCACAACACCTGTCTTCACCACTCCTACCTATTATGTCCTCCAGGAGGTTCAATGTTCCCATTTTAATATGCAGGCCTTTGACCCACTTTGATTTCAGTAAATGGTGGAAGGTGCGGGTCTATGTTCATGGGTCTGCTTGTGGATAACCAGTTCTCATAGCATCATTTATCAAGGAGGCAGTCCTTTCTCCAGGGCATGTTTTTGGCCACTTTGCCAAAGATCAGATAGCTGAGGGTACTTGACTTTGTCTCTACATCCTCAGTTCTGCTCCGTTGGTCAAGCTCTAAGAAGCTTTTAATTTCTTCCTTGGTTTCTTCTGCAACTTATTGTTTATTTGTAATATATTATCTAGTCTTTGTGTACTTGTATAGTATCTGTAGATTTTTTCCTATTGATTTCTATTTTTATCCTGCTACAATCTGAAAGTGTACAAGGAAATATTTCCACTCCTTTGTACTTATCTAACCATTACCCACGATATGGCCCACTTTGGAGAAAAATCTCATGTTCAGCTGAGAAAAAATGTATATTCTGTTGATACTGGATGGAACACACCATAAATATCCATTAAGATCAATTGTTACATGAAGTGGTTCACTCTAGTATTTCTTTGTTAGGTTTTTTAGCTAGTTAATCTGTTTGCTTGGTGATAGTTGGTACCCTACTATTAATATAATTATATTGGAACTTATTTGTACTTTCATATTCAGAAGTTTTTGTTTTACGAATTTGAATGCCCTCAGGTTGTTTGCATATATGTTGATATTTGTGGCGTCTTCCTGTTAGATTGTTCCTTTAACCAGTATATAATCCTCCTCTTTGTCTCTGGTTTATGTTGGCTTGAAATCTGCTGTGTCTGAGAATAGTACAGCTACCCTTGCTTGTCTATGTACAGTTGCATGAATTATTATGTTCCATATTTTGTTTTCAGTCTATGTGGGTCTTAATGGGTATACTGCATCTCTTGTAGACAACAAATTGTAACATTTCCTTTTTTAATCCAATATACTACCCTATGTGTTTTGATCAGAGAATTGAAACCATTGGCATTGAATGTTATTGTAGATATTTGCTGTATCTTGTCATATTCATGTTGTGTCAGTGTTAATGATTTGTCCTTCAGTATTGTTAGATAGCTCTCCTTCTTTTTCTGTATCCTTTTCTCTGGGATGAGATCTTTGGGGAAATCAGTCTTCCTTCTTCTACAAGTATTTTCTGTAGCGTTGACCTAGTCGTCATAAATTTCTTTAGGCTGCTTGAGTCAATTTCCAATGTTTTCAGAAGAGTTTTTCTCATCCCGGAATTCAGTTGGAACTCCTTTCAATCTTTTTACTTCTCTACTGAAATATTCCCTTATTTCTTGCATTGCCCTGTTTATCTTTTCATTTGTGTCTTCTATATAACCATTAAGGGTTCATCAATTAAGACTATGATTTCCTTGGTTAAATCCTCTTCAAATGCACCGAGCATCTTTTGCATTTGTTTATGCCTGTCTTATTTGATTTTATTGTCCAATAGGTCCACTCGTTTTTCTATAGGTTTCACTACTTCCCGGCCCATGACATCTGCTTCTGGAGAGATAGAAATTTTTACAGGTGATTTACTGACCTGTCTTCCCACAATTCTACAGCTACGGGTTGTAGATAAGTTAGTGTCAATGTCGCCTTTCTCTACTATGGACATTTCTTCCATTAGAATATATTTTTCCTTGGAATCTTCAAGACTTCTTTTAGAGTTTAATATTTATGTCTATTTTCAGCTTACTCTGCTATTAGTTTGGGGGGGGGGTTCTTCTCAAAAGCTAACCTTCTGATAGTTACCTGTTCCTCTCCACTTTTCAGTGAGGGTGAAATGGGTTGTAGGACTATATGAAGTCTAAGAACAAGCTAATTATTGCCATTTTTTGGAAACCAAGATCAGTGTCTATACCACATCAACAACATGAATAAAAATCTGCAATAATACTATAATCTCAAACAAATCACTGATAAAACCTAATGACCAATTTAATACTACAACTCTTCTACCCTTAACATTAAATACACAGTCTACACTATCAATGTATCTATCTAAATAAGACTAATTTTGACTTATTGCAAAGCTCCTACTGTCAGCACCATATCACTGTCAATTATAAAGCAGACATCTTTATCCTCCCTAGACTAAACGAAACCACCAAACTTTATCAACCCTTAGTAGGCTCTAACTGCTATACTCTCTTTAACAATGGAATAGATATCAGCTTCAAAGATAGAACTTAAGACATACCAGCTATTGACATATCAAAGTAAGTAATCAACTTATACAACCATTCTACTCTTAACATTAGAAATGGGACCTATACTATTAATGGAAGTATCTATACAAACTGTCTACTTATTTGGGTTTATTAAGGGTGAACTATCTTGTCTTTGACAGTATTAAAAGATGCTTTGGTATCCTATGTCTAACTCATTCTCAAAAAATGATTGATTCTCAACAGGTCAAGCCAGATGGTTAAGTTATCATTGCTCAATGATAATATTAATAAGCCTGGTGAGGGAAGGGAGATAGAGGAATAAAACAGAGAATTAGCTTTGGCAGTTCAATAGAAAACAGAAGAGTACACGGGAGAGATAAAAGCAGGACAGAACTCCACTTCAGTCAGGAAAAAGTGGGCACGCTGAAGCAGTACTGACGAAGTAAGAAGAAACAAGGAAAACTAGGAATGAAAGAGAATCAGTAATGAGGCTTTCAGGAAAAGAACTACTCAAGAGAAAGAGAGATGCAAGAGTTGACAAATAGCAAGAAAAGGAAAACACAAATCAACACTAGAAGTGTCAATCATTTGAATTGTATTTAATATAAAAATCAGTTCAGGGAGAATTGACACCAGTGATATTGGAACATTCTACCCGTTAATACGGCATATCTCTTCCATTTTATAGATCTTCAATTTTTTTTTACAGTGCTTGTAGTTTAGGTAGGCAGGTTAAAAAAAGGAAAAGAGGGGGCTGTAAGAATGGCACACTGGTTAAAGCGTTTGCCTTACAAGCACAAGGCCCTATATGTGGCTCTCTAGTACCACATAAAACCAGGTGTGGCAGCACATGCCTGTTATCCCAGTACTTGGGAAGCTGAAGCAGGAGAAATGCCATGAGTCCAAGGTCAGCCTGGGTTGCATAGTGAGTTCATAACCAGTCTGGACTACAGAGTGAGACTCTGTCTCAAATAAATAAATGAGTGAAATAATAAATACATACATACACACATACATACATACATATATATATAATGAAAAAGTTACTTGACCTGAGCCTTTAAAAAATAGCATCAAATTCATTATTGCCTACATTCAATTGCCTAGAATGGACCATTAGCCCTTACTATTATTAAAATATCTGACCAGTGTTCATATTCATTTAGTTGTCCTATTAGTTGTCTTTCTCTTTTAAAAGTTTGATTTTAATACTTGAATGCTAATACTGTCACCAAAAGGAACTTTACACAATGCAATTGTGATTTCTTTAATCCCAATTGACATGCCTTTTCTGTCTCATTGCTTATATTTTAATGTTCTTGAAGAAACAAGTTATTTGTTCTATAATGTCTTGACTGGTTTGAGTTTTTGGTGGCTGCATCTCAGATATAGTTGGGTTTGCTCCTCAGTTCCCTATTTTTTGTAAATTGGTTGACCAGATGTAGGCTGAATTTTTGAGGATAGATGAAGGGTAGGACTGTTTCATGGATGGTGTTACCTACATGCACCAGAAGATACATGAGGTCAGGTTGTCTTTCTTTTTGTAAGATTAACAGCCACCAATAGTCATTATTTATATACATTGAATTGTTAGAGAATGAGAACCAGCACGGTGTTGATTCAATCTTTACTTATTAGGGGGAACATTTAAACCATTTCCTGTTAACCTTTACTTAGCTATCCCAATGTCATCTGTATAATATATATTGGCATCTCCGGCATTGAACAGTAAATGTTTGGCACATGTACATGTCTGTACATACACACATATAGAACCAATTAAGGTAATCTATAGTTTTAAATGACAATATGATTAAAGTTACACAATAGCAAAAAAGCTACACTAACTTTGAATGCTTGCAAGAAATCTCAGATAGGATCACAATTTCAAAGTAGTTTACTGGGTAAAAGGAGCTCAGTGGTAGAATGGCCTAGCATTTATGAAGCCCTGGGTCAATTCGGCATCAGAAAGAAAATGCTGAAAACAAAAAAGATTCTTGGCCCTAATCAAAGGCGCGATGGTCAAATAGTAGAAGAATCTTTACGGCTATCATGTGGCCAGTTTTATGCTGGCAGCTTCTTAAAAGTGGTCTCATCTTATCCTCCAAACAGTAGTCCAGAGCCATTCTCATGCTCACTTCAGAGACAGAAACAGATTTGAACACAAGATGTCTGAGTCAAGTTCACTCAAGATTATATTTACCTATGGTCTCTTCCCGCCGCAAACACACATCACCAATACCATCACAATTTATATCTCTTTATTGAAGAGATGTTAAAAAAAAAACTCTTCTCAAATCATCCAGCCAGACTCCAGAAGGGCTGAGCAAATTTGGCACATGCATTTATAAGCCTAAAGGAAAGCTTGGGTGTCTAAAGCACATATGCATCCAGTTTGCTAACAGAGTAAAGAACATGGCCTGGTGTCAGCAAACTGGAATTCCTCCTGGGAAGCCTGGCTAGCAGCGCTTCATCTCCCTGGTGGGTCTGCCCTGTATAGCCTTCTCCAGGAGCTGGGTATTTTTGTTTTGATTTGGTGCCCCCCCCCCTTTTTTGAGACAGTTTTGTCTTGTAGTCCAGGCTCATCCTGAACTTATTAGGTAGCCCAGGCTGGTCTGAAATTCACAGTATTCTTCCTGCTTCAGCCTCCCTAGTGCTGGATTATGGCACTGAATGCCATGCTCAGCTAATTTTTATGTGGTATTAGGGGGTTGAGCCCAAGGCCTTGCAAATATTCAGAAAGCACTCTAAGCACTTGCCTACAACCCTAGACCTCTCCAGGGGCTGTAATAAACTGTTTTTAAAAATTGAGAAGGATGTAGGGAACTGAAAAAAAAAAAATCTCATCAGGAAGTTTCAAGTTGATGCAGTTTTCCTGTCTCATTTTGGATAGTAAGACTGTGAGTCCCATAGCTCTGTTTCTACTATTCACATTAGAAATCTGAATTCTCACCCTTTGGGCTGAATCTAAAATTATCAACCCAGAATTTCACAGGTCTATTTGTCAGCCTGATGAATTGCCAATGAGCAGATGAGAGGACAATGATCATGATTATCAATAATAACAATTAACTAACCCTCATTAAACAGTTCTTTAACAGCACTCAGTACCATTATAAATACCACCTAAATTTCATCTCTTTATACACTTAGGTGACTTCAGTCACATAACTGGTCAATGGTAAAATTTCACTCAGTCCTACCTTCTTTGAACAAAGATCTTGGACTTGGAACAACTATACCATAGCCACTATGGCTGGGCACTTAGACTTTAGAATATTAGGTCTTCCAGAAAAGTAGAAAGTAGATGGGAATATCATATCTTGTATGGTTTGAATACGTCCCTCAAAATTTGCATGTTGAAAACTTAATTCCCATGTAACAGTTGAGAGGTGGGGCCATTGAGAAATTGCAGAGCCTTGACTCTTGTGAGTAGATTAAAGCCATTATCGCCAGAGTTAGAATAGTTCTAAATGGGAGAATCTGTTCCTTTTTGAGTCCTTTTTCTGTCTCTGTCTTGTGCTATAGCGTGACACAACACACAGACTCTCACCCAATGTCAGCTCCTTGATTTTGAACTCCCCATCCTACAGAACCGGAAGAAAAATTCCAGAAATAAATTTTTTTTCAGTTCATAAGTGACCGACTTAGTGGTATTCTGTTACAACCACATACAAAAGACAAGGACATGAGGTGCAACTGGTGAATGACACAGTCTGTGATTTCTCTCTTTGCCTTAGAAGGATGACTTGGGAACTTTTAATTATGCTTCTTGAAGGCTTTCTGCATGATGCCTAGTTTTATGAGAGAGAAACCAAGGCTCAGAATGGTGATCTGACCGTTCCTCCTCTCAAACTGTAGACAAGCTCAGTTGCACTGGCTGAGTCCTACATCACACTCACGCCAACAACCCAGTTCTTCTCACACAAGGTCCAGTTTACCCAGGAAGTTGCATTCGATGTTTAACAAACTAGACTAGTAAGCAGAAGTAACATAAAATTTTATCCTGTATAATCTCACTGATTATATAAAAATATACACAATGCAATTGACAGAACAAATCTTGCCCACGCAAGACATCTTAAGATAGATTGCCTCCATTACCATTATTTGCTGTATGGAAATAATTGTCATTCTAAAGGGTCATCTCTGAAAACACCAAGTGATTCTTTCCCACTTAACTACAGGGGTCTATAAAATTGATTATCTATCATCTATTATGTTTCTCTGAGACTGGCGCCTGGGAAGAAAGAAGTTCACGTTCAAGCCATGCCAACGCCACCACCCCTGTGTTCTCCAGCAGTGAATCTACTGGTTAGTGTTCTTCTGGTGAAGAATCATTTCTGTATACTAAAGACAATACTCTGTAGCATCAATATATTCAAGTCAGTAAAATAATTCTTAAGAAAAATTCATTGTATGGAAAAGAAGGTGTCAATTTTTTCAAAGACAAAAGGCAAAATTACAAAGCAAAAGAAAAGAAAGGAACATTTCTGGAGCTCTATTCTTGCCAAAATATTTCTCAATTTTTATTATGTTAATAAGAATTTAAGATGTGAATACCAGTTTGTCAATACTAGCACTAATACATTAATGCCAAGTGTCCAGTACCATGCAAAACTGATACAAATACTAATACTGATGCCAAAGCTGATATTCCAAATAAGAATATCAACCTCAAAGCTGATATACTAATATCAGCAAAAATATAAATAACAACACTTTGGTACTAGTAAGATAGGCAAAGTATTCTGTGTACATGGAAGAAGCTCCGTAGATCATCACTCCCAGGCTCTTACTCATCCCACACTGGCTCCTCCTCCATGGAGGAGGAAGTAACCTAATGCATGGGTAACAGCCCCTGATCACTTAGAAGATTGCAATCCGTGAATCTTTATTCTCTCTTTATCTCTCTCTACTCAGATCTTCGGCATGAAAGGCCATGATCCTGGGTAAGAATATCTACTCCATTCTGTATCAAAAGTCCTTCACAAGGACATTTTAAGGGTCTGAACTTAAGGGTTGGTGGTGCAGAGACCAAGCCAACTCACTGGACAGAACAGCTAAGTACACGGTCCCTCCTAACTCCAACTGCAATGAGTTGAATGTTGTACTGTCCAATCCAGAGCAGAATGAAAATTTCCAATGCCTGGAGCACAGGACTCCAAAGGGAAGCGGAAATAAGAGTCTTTGAACATTATGGATGGAAAAGAAAGAACTGGAATTAATACTATACCTGCTGCAAATTCCTATGTTTTGTGAAAGGGCAAACATATTTCAAAAGCCTACCTCTTAAAAAGGAGGTAGTAGAAATTATTCTCCCATGCCACTCACCATCCCTCATGGTAAAAGGATGACAACGGAATCTCTTGACAGAGAAGTCTTCTCATTTGGCTTAAGATCACAGCTGGGCTCTGACTGGCAAATATGACCTCACTTATGTGGGGCAAAATAATCAGGACAGTCCTCTGCGTCACTTCTTCCCTCTGATAAGGCCTTTGCTCTGGTCTGTGCTGACACAAGCACTGAATTCTAGAAGTGTGATCTTCTCGAGGTAACAGCTCTAAGGAGTAAAGATTCACTTCTTTACAGGTTTGGATCGGAGGTTTCACATTCTTTCTACACTTTGAATTTGTAACACTCAGACCCAGCATTCCCCCTGTGGAAAAAAAAATCACTTTTATATGAACTTCTGTCCTCCCACCTTCAACCAAGACCTTTCTCAGATTAACATGAATTTAAAATTCTGGCCCAAAACATTCTGATGTTGACCAAACATGTTCGTTAAAATAAATTTGCAAAGAATTTTTGATAGCTGTCTCTCTGGTGACATTGCTCATTGCAGAATACTCCTGGCTGTCACTCCTGAATCCCTTGAATCCCTTCAAGTTGTGCAGGCCTCTTTCCTGTTCAAGCCTTCCTTAAATGCTGGTTGTATTCTCTCTCTCTCTCTCTCTCTCTCTCTCTCTCTCTCTCTCTCTCTCTCTCCATTCGTTCATAGTTTTTCTTTCTTAGATTTCCTCTTTCCTTCTACTCTATAGCTATTAAGCTATTCTAGTTGCTCAATAAAAGTATCTCTGCTGGTGCCTTCCCTTTCTGGAGGTCTCACACTCCACTGATATCCTGTACATTTCATGCCTATACCCTCATTGGTATATCGCCTCACCTTTTTAATGCACTCTTTTTTTATTTTCTCCAATGTTTCTGAGTTCAGGAGAAATTCTGCACCTATTTTTGGCCCACAGAAAATTGTGCACAGCACACTCAATAAGTATTGAAGGTTGAAAACAATTGCTTCTATCTATTTGATTTCTCTACTACTTAACCCTGAAATTGGAATGGAGGGGCACAAGAATATTACTAGCCAGTTCCAAGAACTCAGTATTCAGAGAGATGATTTTATTGGGCTTTTGAGCTTGTTTTCATTAATTCTGTTGTTACCCAGGAACAGAAGGAATTAGCATAGCGGTCTACTTTTTGTTCTGATCAAAGTCAAGCTTTCAACTGTGACAGGTGGCTCCGATTTTGGACAAAAAACAAACAAACAAAAACCAGACAGTGTTCAGCCACCTCCGTGAGGTAGTAAGAGAGAAATGTGAAGAAAACTGCTTTTACTTTCTGATTATTTTTATAATAGATTGAACTTTTCAATTTACAAAGTGGAAGTTGCAAAACGAATAAGCAGCAAGAACAACAGCAGCAGAAATAACCCTTAGAGATCGTCCTGGGTAGGTGCCACCTTCCACTGGAATGACTGCCCAGCCTTGTGATTCCATCTCTGAATACTTGAAGTAGAAGATCATTGTTACAATACTTTGAAACACTGATGGCTAAGTCGTACATCACACAGCATATGGCTAAAAGGGAGTTGGACTCCCATTGTTGTTAATAGAATTAACAGCTAGCATTTATTGAGGAGAATTCTCATTACAGCTCTAGGATGTATACTGTATTATCATCAGCAATTTTTAGGTGAGAAAACTGAGGCTTAGAGAAGTTAAGATGAGTGATTGAGTCATATGTAGAAATTCCTTGGAATGATGTTTAATACAAGAGCTGAATGGATTTCAATACCATTATCATTGTCATAGTCATTAAATAACTAGTATACAGTCACACCGCTGGAGAGTGAGAGTGGAGATTTTTAACTTAGATGTTTCTGACCCAAGCCCCCCATAAAAGAAGACTTTGATCCCCAAATGCCTAAAGTATTGATTTTCTATTATTTTTCATCATTGTCTCCAGTCATATTTAGATGTTTAAAACTAGTTATTATTTTTCCACATTGAGACTGGCTTCTTAATAAACAATAAAGTAATTTGTGTACATCTAGATGTTTGAAACTTGCCTGTTAAAGTATTAGAATTTTACTTCCTCTTTCCCCAGTTTTATCATCCCTCTGTGTCACCGTATCAAAGCACTGAAGGAACCTGTCATTCACACTTCCCTTGAAATGAACAACACTCAGTAAGGAAATGGATTAGCTAGCTAACTAGGGCACTATCACAGAATTCCCTTTTCCTAATAAGCTAAAAAATAAATTTCATGATTTGTTAGTACAGAAAGCTGATAGGAAAGCAGCAATTTTTTCTATAGAAAAATTTTAAGATCATAATTGTCACACAGTACTCGATATTTTTGCTGCTCTTGCAAGTACTACAATAATGCGAAACAATATTATTATTTAATTTCTCCTGGTAATGTACTTGTCCCCCATGCATAGTATCAAAGACTCCTTAGTGATACTTCTGTCTGGAATAGTATTCTTCAGCACCCAGTTGTCTCAGATGAAATGTCACTTCCTCAAGGACATCTACTACAATTCCCAAAGCAAGAGACCGGGCCTCTGTTGAATCTGTTAAATATTCTCATCCAACCACATATTTTTCTTCATGTACCTTAGGATAACTGGAGTCAATTACTTATTAGTGGTAAGATTGTCTTATCACGTGTCTGTGTTCTTCCTACTGGACTATAAACTCCATACGAACGTGGACTTTGTCTATGTTGTTTAGCTTGCATCCTAAGGACCTAGCCTAATTCCCAGCTTGTAGCAGGCCTTCAAGACCTTTGTTAAATGAGCAACCAAATGACCCCTATCAGATGAAATGTATTTCTAAAATTTTATCCCAGACTCAGTTCTACTCAAAACTGACACGTTCTTCCAAGAGCAAAATTTTTCTAACATCTGAAAATAAGAACTCAGAGATGACCTTGTATAAGTGTTGACAGATGAAACAAGCGATGTCCAGTTAAGTTGGAATTTCAGATAAATAATGAATATTCTTCTAGTGTAAGTATATTCCAAATGTTCTGTGGCCATCATTTTGGTGTACCTAAATTTCCCACTACCTGCACAACCTGTATTTTTGTTTTGCCAACTTTTATTTGCCAACTTTCAGAGCAGCTTATGAACAGGAAATCAGAAAGTGAGCAACCAAAGGGGTGAAACTGTGAAGTCCTTGAGAACAGGACACAGGGGACCTGCCTGCTTAGCTTCCTTCGTCCCTCCTCCTTCTCCCAATGGTCCCCAGCAGAGGGCTTGCTGTAGAGGCACCAACAAATGGTAGTTGAACCAAACCCAACATTTCCAGCTCCAACTAAGTATCTACATCCACAAAGAACCATGAAAGGTAACAGTGTATTGAGAGAAAGAAACAAAAGGATAACTCAATAATTACACGATCCCAAAACCAGAAGTAGGCTGAGCCTATCCGCTTACTGCTTCCTCTCCCAGAGAAAGAAAACGTGGCCCAGACACATACGGCAATTGTTCAAATTCCCTACGATTGACAAAGGCATCCCTGGGGCTAGAAGTAGGTCACCCTAGCTCCTAGTCCAACGGTCCTTCTACACCTCACATAAAGGTATTTCTGATAAAGAAATCGCTTCTGTCTAGAAAATTCCACACTTTCTTTCATCCAGCAGCTGCCTCAGCTTTGTAACCAACCAGCGCGCACCAAGCTATCTATCACTCCCATTCTTCACAGAAGCCCAACTAAGAGCTCCCCCTCTTTGAAGCAAATAAAGATTATTCTTTAAGACGGAGAGAACAAAACAATAAGTCAAAAATGAATATAATTGATCAAAAATATTTCAGGCCTTTTGCACGAAACTGCTTTTCATTTGCAGTCAGACCAGATTATACCACAGAGCTCTCTTTTTACATTTTTTAAAAGGACGGCAGCTCTAGTTCAATAGCGTTAGGGAGGCAATCCCTTAAGCTGTGTCAAAACGCCAGTTATCCTAGACGCCACCCAGATTTGAATAATTTAGCAAGAGACAAAACACACCCAGAAAGAAGGAAGCATCTTTTGACCAGCAGCGCTGCCTTTGAGGAGGGGGCCACTCTGGTCCCTCCCTTTCTCCTGAAGCATCCTCTTCCCCCTGTCAGTAAGGACAAATGCCAATCAAGCCCTCGCTGGCCAAGGGAGGGGGGAGAGTGGGCAGTGGAGAGCGAAGGGGAGGAGAAAGGAAAAAAAAAAAAACATGAACCGTTCTGGAACAATTGCACTAGGAAGATTCCCTATCGGTGTGTGGTCTGGGGGAAAGATGTCTTTTCCTTTATTCCCTTCTAATCTCTAACTGACTATTTACCTCTTTTTATAAACTTGAATCTCTCTGTTGCTCCAAAGGCTCCAAAACAAATCACCAGTCAGCCAGGGATTAAGCTGCTTTGTTGCCAACGATTAGCAGGTTTGCTTGTAGTTTTAACATCTTCAGCAACAGCTGAATGTCAAAAGCCTCAGGAAATACTTGTCTTATTTTGACCAAAGCCATATAAATGCTTGAAATAAGTTGAGAGAAAGAAATCACATAGGAGAGATGATAGGATACTCTGTAAAGATAGAATTTAACAAGAACAACTGAGCACTCTGTAAGCATTTGTACTTCAGTGTTTTTTTTTTTCTTTAAATGCCATTGTTTTAAAAGTGTTATATTCTAGCCAAATCCCTTTCCCAAGGACAAAGTTGCCAAATATCTAAGTCCCAAACTCTGCGAAGGGCTTACTATAAACACATTATAAATTTTATGACTGAAAGTCTTCATAGCATTCAGTTATAGATGATTTACTGTGTGCTGGGTACCAGGCTAGAATGAAATCCATTCCCAGTTTTCAAGCGTTTTTCATTGCATTTATTCAAACATCAATTTTCACATTAAATCATAAGAAGCACGAATGATAATTACCTATAGCTCCTTCTATGTTGTTTTTGAAATCCTAAAAGTAAAGACTACTTTTACCTTCATCTTCTGCCACCCCTTTCACTTCACACTGAACTTCAAAAGTGTTTGTTTGGTTGGTTTGTTTTGTGTTTCCTTTTGAGCATCATGGTGTAGGGGGAACCACTGGTTTGGGATCAGCGGCTCTGGCTCCGGCTCTACCCCAGTGTAACTCATTACTCAGCAGAACTTTGGTTTTCTGGGTTTGTAATTTGCAGGGAAACGTTTCCTAGTGCCCCTTCTTATACCAAATGTCTGAGATTCCTTGATCTCAGCACAGGAAGATGGAAAAGCAAGACTCTGGGGCCTTTATCTGATTTTAAGCACCGTGAACGTGGGGGTGCTCTCTCATTGAATCCCCAGTATCAACACAGTATCCTTCACTGAAGATGTATGCACTTGACGGGCAGTCAGGCCACAGCTCTCTGAAGAAATAAGGAAACAACCCTAGTAAGCTTAGACATGGAGCTGGGCCAGAGACCATGGGAAAGGCTACAACAGACTCAAGATTTCACATGGTAATTTTAGAGGCATTAAGCAGCCTCAAAAATAAGCACATAGGGCCACAACCGACGCATCAGGCTTGCAGGCAGTCGTCAAGGATTTCCAGGAAAAGTGAGATGGAGTGAAGTAGATCTTGTAGTCTTGGCAGATCTCGAAGTGCTGTCTGTGCGTATGAGAAATTACATATTTTCTCATGTACTGAGTACATTTTGCTTGAGAGAACTTTTTTCTTTCATGGTTATGTGGCTCGATTTCCTGTCCCTATATAGATGACTTATCTTTAATCACTCATGTAACACTGTGCTCACCTTGTGTAAGGTACAGCGAGGGGCTTGTTCAATCCCACAGGGCTTACAGCTCCTGCTTCTTGGGCAGGAACCTTGCTCCAGCATTTCTTTCATCTCCTGTACATTTAATCTCTCTTTTCCACTGGTTTCTTCCATTTAGGTTGCAAGCCTTCGTTCATTGACTCCTTCACTCATCCACACTGCACTCCTATAGTACACAGTCTATAAAAGCGACTGAGCTGCCCCTTCAACACTGTATCTTCACCACATGAAGTGCACGTCCCCACTTCTGTCCCAGGGAATCGAGGTCAAGCAACGGGAACGTCTTCCATGTCCCTCTCCTCACAGAATTTCTCCGCATCTGTCTTTCTTGTCTCTCACTTTGATGTCACAAGAGACCCTTTCTGGTCCGTATCAGTAAGCATCATTTCAGTGTGTCTCAAAAACAGAAATTAATTATCCTACATATTGGGAGGTCCAGGAATGACACAGCCTCCAGGCAGAGTCTGATCAAGGATCTGGTTGCTTTTCTCTGAGAATTCCTAAGTGATTTAAAAGCACCAGTGCAAGATATTTGAGAGTGTGTTGGGGGGGGGGGGGCGAGGGGGGAGAAGAGAATGGTATCAATAAGCAGGTGTCTTTAATGATGTTCATAATATTATTTTTAAGCTGGGATTTGAGTATACAGAATGCATTATATAATTTTAATGCTTTTGTAAAAAGAACAGAAGGTTAAAATGTATTAATAAACTAGGAGTACCTCATGTTTTGCTTCTCATTTGCTTTTCACATCCCAGAGTATTACTATATTGACATATGTGAGCATTTAAATTTTAAATAAATGGAGGCTGAAGCAGGAGGACCACTATCAGTCCAAGGCTAGCCTGGGCTACATAGTGAGTTCAGGACTAGTCTGGGCTATAAAATGAGACCCTGTCTCAATAAATAAATTTTACATAAATGGGGTCTATACACCACTTATGACTTTTATTTTTCATGAGTTAACTCTTTTCTCTCAACAATATATTTTGAGATGTGTAATGGTTTGGATCTGGAGTGTCCCCCTTAAAGCCTCATCTTTGGATGTTATAAAATACCAGTGTGCTGCTGGGAGGGCTTTCTCCAGAAAGGATGGATTACTGGGAGAGGCTCTGGAAGGCAGCTCCGGCCTGGCTCCTGCACTTGACTTTCTGTCTGCGGTGCCATGAGCAGCTGCACCCCGTCACGTGTTCCTACCATTGCCAGCTGCCCATAACTGAACTGTGACCTTCTGAAAAACTGAGCTAAACTGAATCTCTCCACCCATAAATTGTGGATGTCAGATATTCTGTCCAGCAACAAGTAACTAGTTCCATATAAACAAATTTTCAATACTGTTGTATGATACCTGTATAGACTCTCTTAATAAGTCATTTATAGAACCTCTTGACTATTACTTAGATGACACCACCTAGGAATGGCAGCTGTTTCTCCTTTTTCTATCTTATAATTATCTCTTTACTTACTGCTCTGTCCAAAATTAAAGAATAAACTGATAGAAGCGGTAGTAATGGACTTCTTCGCCTTATTTCACAAGTCAAGGAGAATGTTTTGTTTTTGCAGCAAACATTCATTAGATAGATTTCATCGGGTAAAAATTTATTTCTGTTCTTTCTAGTTTTCCAAGAATTGGGTTTTTCTAATAAATGTGTTTTAGTGATACTAAATGACTTTGCTGTACCTGTTTATGTGATAGATCATAATAATAATTTTTCTAATGTTGATCCTAATATCCATTCCTGGATGAGTTCCAGTGATCTAATTCACATATGAATTTGCTCTCTTAATGACTTCTGGAGTTTTTTCCTTACCTTTTGAGTGACTTTACCCCAATTCTTTTCTCATTGTTTGTTATCAAGCTTGTGTTTGTTATCAAGCTTGTGTTTGGTCATAAAACGAAATTGGGGAATGAAATTTGCTTTGAAGGTGGTTTTGTCTTAAAGCTTTGATAAATTACAGTTGTAATTTGCTGTTTCTTGCGTGGTCTCTAAAGCCTCTAAGAATCATATGGGCTTGGTATTTGCTTTGAGGAAGATTTTGTTAACCTACAGATTAAACTGCTTAATTGTTATAAGATCACTCCAATGTAAGATTTAATTTTGTCTCTTTTTGTGTTTTACTAGGAATTTGCTTTTAGCTTTTTGATAGCATGTACTGTCATTTTTAATCTCAGTTATACCTACATTCATGTCTCATTATTCATTCCTAACATTTTAAAGTTTTTTTTTTCTCTTTTCCCTTCAATCCTCCCAGAGGCATGAATGTTGGTCTACAAGAATTAAATTTTAGCTTTGTTAAATTTTCTCAGTTATATATTTATTTGTGCATTGGTCAGTTTCCCACTATTGGGACGAAACACTGACATACATAATTTAAGGGAGAAAGATTTCTAATTGCTCAGTTTCAGCCCATTGTCACCTGTTTCAAAGGAAGGAGCATCGTGGCAGGAGGATGGGGTGGCGGGAAACTGCTCAACGCATGACACCCAGGAAGAGGACAGTGCCAGCGAGAGAGAGAGACCCTCCAAAGGTCCCCTTGACTCGCGTCCACCTGGGTCCCTCCTCCTAACTTCACATTCAAGTAGAAAAATCAGTGGATAAATCCATTGATGAGTAACCCCCCCACCCCGCCCCCCACGCCCACCAGGATCCAATCACCTTTTCCAGAGTTTTTTAATCCAGTGATGTTAACAATAAGATTAATTGGCACAATTTGCTTCATCTTCCTGCCTGGACTAGTCTCTGTGCCTGCCAGTTCCTTCTTTCCCAGCCCAGACATGTCTATCAAAACCTTCCATGTCCATTATGGGTGCTGTCAGATTCCTCCTTTCTCCGAATGTCTATAGCACTTACTTGTCTTTCAGTTATGAGGTGCCCTATGCTTTGTTACATGATGTTTCCCATGTATTCTTACTCCTACTGAATTATTAAGGAACTTGAAGCTTGGACCTTAGTCATCTTGCATTAGGACTCAACATACATGCTAGAATCATTTAAGCATTTTCATGTTCAAGTGCTGAAACTTTCGTGGCTATAACTTCACTAATTAAAAATCATTTGGAACATGGCTGTCTGCCTGAATATCTTAAATGTTCTGGGTTAGAGCAAACTAATTAGAGAATATAAATAGACTTCCATAAATACTACTGATATTTTTGACTAATTGTTGTGTAATTGAAGATCCAGATGTTCCAGAGTTGTTATACTAAAATAATTTGGCTATTCAGTTCACATATATGGTGGATTTTTGTGGCCAATCAAATTACTTTTCCTGTTTAGCTGGGTTTGTTCTCATTTTCTCCGATATGATAAAGGCGGAGACACAAAGAGAAAAGAATAAGCCACTGATCATTTTGAGAATTTTCTCTCTTACTTCCTCCTTATTTTAGAAGATTTTTTGAATGTTCAACCAGCCTTGCATACCTGGCATAAATCCTACTTGGTTGTTATGTATAATTATTTTGATCAATTATTGGCATATTAATTTTTAAATTTTGTCCATGTATCTTTCAGGATTTATAATATGGTACATGTGCATAACTGTTTTTCATGTGGGCACATACATGTGTAATTATAATTTTTCGGTACGATAATTACCTCATCTATATGAGGCTTTAATAACGGTACTTGCCTGCTAGTGTCAAAGTGACCTTAAGAGGGTTCATATATGTGAAATGTCTGAGCAATTTCTTTTACAAGGTGTTGTGGATTGGATCTCAGGTGCCCCCAGAAGCCTCATATATGTAGATGTGGTGGGACACCTTTGGAGGTGTTGGGAGGAGGGTTCTGGCTAGAAGGGGCAAATGCTTGGGGCTTGACCTGGAGGGGTGTGTGGTGTTTCTGCCCTTCACCATCCACTTGTCTTCCAGTCTGCTATGCCATGAAGAGCTCTCTGATTGCACCCTTGCCATGTGTATTGGTCATTGGCAGTCACCCATAAATGGACTGTGACTTCCAACACTGAGAGCTAAAATAAATCTTTCCTGTCCTAAGTTGTGGATGTCAAGTATTCTGCCCTAGCAATAAGAAAGCAGCCAACTAGTACTACTGTGTTAATATTGCGCCTGGAGGTTCACTATAGTTGCTCCTCAATTCTGTCATGAATTCATGCGTGGTATTTTTTTTCCAAGTAAAGCAATAAAGAAATTTGAGCTTAAAATATGCACTCGTACTAACTTTGGAATAACTTAGCTTGAAATTCTTGCCAATTCTAGTGGTGTCTTATGTTGGCAAAATAATTTAGAAATGTTCCTGGAGGTCTTGGAAATGGGACAAGACATTATTCCTAGTCAACCGTGAGATGATTTCTCAGTCAGCATCTACCTCCCAGTACCAACTACTGAAACGCTCTGATGCTTCTGAGTATTTTTTGTCTTATTTTTGTGAACAAATGCATTTGATTTGAATATTCTAACTAACTGCTCTACTCCTTGGAAGTTTACTCATCCATTGGGTGTATTATGAATATGGTATGTACTTGAAGTCCTCCCTGGCTTTGACTTTACTTAGTAAAATATTATTTTAATACTGAATTTCTAAATGTGTATTGAGATAATAAATTCCTGAATCACTTCTTGCTAGGCAAATAAACTCTAGAATAACCAGAAATCTTATTAGTCCTCTAAAAACTTGAAAAACTCAGCACATCTCTAAACCCTGAAGTCAATGAGTGGATGCTTTGCTCCACTGGTTCCACTCAGTTTTATCACCTGAAAGTATCTTCTTTAATAATGGCTGAACTGTAGGTTTGCACTCAGATGGTATTTGTGATTATCTCAGTTCACTAAACTGCAAACCTGATTATTCTCCCAATTAAAACAGCAGTGGGTGACTGTTTCTCAGCAAGACACATGGAGAGTCTTGAATGACCAAGATTTCATTTCTTTCTCAGAATATTTTATACGATTCAGTAATCAGTAAAATTGGTCCCTCTACAATGGGCCTCCTCTGTGATTAGTGCGAATTAGCAAAGTTCTATTGCTTAAAAAAAAAAGTAAAGTGGTCTATTACCGTGAATGAACCTGCTTTATAATTTCTTCTTTTCTGTTTTTTTTTGTGAAGACTTCTTTTAATTTTAAGGAGGGCTTTCATGCTTTTGTGCTGTGAATTAAATAACCATTTCATGAGGTTTATCCTTGTCCCAGAAGAAAAAAAATCAATCTTTCATTAAATCTGTAAGACCAAAAATCATGCTGACAGAAAAGACTAAAGGCCTGGCAGATCCAGTGGCGTGTCCTAGGCAGGGTGGCCGAGGAAACATCGCATCCTTCTCCAAGGCCCACAGTCTACAAAAGGCACGCTACTATTTCTTTCAGGTCACATCTGACATGATTTTAAAAGTTTCAACTAGGACACTGATGTCAATATCCCTTAAGTAGCTTATTAGCATGTGGATTTGACTTTGAAGTTAGGTCGTGCATGCTGTGAAATGTATTATAACACATGCGACCCGGTCAGGAGAAGTAACAGTTCTAGGCTGTTATTGTAACACTGCCTCAATGTCAGTGTTCATTGTTTTTACTGGTGGCCTAGACCTTCAATGTCAAACACTCTACAATGATGTGTATGTATTTGCACGTGTGTGTGTGTGTGTGTGTGTGTGTGTGTGTGTGTGTGTGTGTGTGTTGAGTATGGCAAGGAAGAGGAGTATTAAACTAAGCTGAGATGAGTGACCATGTTTTAACAGTGACAAGAGTCCAGAATCTGGATCTGGAGTTAGTTAGTATTTTGACTTTGTATTTGCCCCCATGGAAGTTCACTAGCTGACTTTATAAAATAGACAAGATAATTCATGGGGTAGTTGGTAGATTATTGACTCTGTACTCCTTATCACATAGTAGGTGTACAGGTTAGCTTTAGTGCATAATAACCCACCCAAACTTTAAAAAAAATTCTTGAGTTTACTCAAGCATCTGCAATTTGGCAGTAAAGAACGAGTCCAGCTCGGCAGTTCTTACCTTGGCTGGACTTCTCGACGCATCTGCCAAGGTTCCACTTCCACCATTGCTGGAAAGGCACGGCTTTCCTCCATGTATTTCCTCAACCTTGATGGGCTAGTACAGATTTGTTTCTTGTTTCATTGGGGGGAGATAAGTTTCCACAAGAGCAGATGTAACGAAGACCCCATGAAGATTGGGGTTATCATAACTGTCTCAACATTACTTCTGAAATATTATACTGGCCAAGGAAATTCAAAAGAAAAGTCTAGACTCAAGTAAAACAGAGATAAGTTCTGCTGCTTAAAGAAAAGATGCAGTTGCATGAAAAAGAACATGAGGACATGAAAGATACTTAGTTGGGTCATTGATGCAATCAGTATACAACAAGAGGCATGTGATGGTTTAGGGTCAGAGATACAGAAAAGCAAATGTGCTTTCTAGAGTGAAGGAGAGAGGAACATGAGCCAATTTTGATCACTGTTTTGATAAATAAAATTTTATTGGAATACAACTGCATCCAGATTGTCTGTGGCTGCGTCCTCATGACCACAGCAAAGTTGAACAATCCTAACAAAGATGAAATGGCCTGAAAATTCTAAAATATTATCCAGATCTTTTAAAAAAGCAGAAGGTTTCTCTAGTGCTTGGCTATTACAAGAGTTATCTGTGGCTCAGTAGCTTGGACATTACCTGAACATCCGTTGGAAATGCAGAGTCTCAGAATCTTCATTTCAACAAGATTCCCGCCCCCCTCCCCCACCCCATGCTGGATTAGACAGCAGCTAGACATCTTGGACAAAATCTGGGGAATGTAAACATGTACAAGATAGGCCCCAGCAGGAAGGGTTAGCAACTGCTGTTTATCGGAATCAGCATGGACGCTATTCTACCTATTCCAGTTCATCCTTGGCAGAGATCATGTTCTTGATTCAGGATACAGAGAAAGTGAAGGCCCCATGAGGACAGACTGGTGAGAATAAGTCTATGGGAAAGTTAATGGCCAGAAACATGTCCAAATCAAGGTGGTGGGAGGCCAGTTCTGTGAGCTCAGTGATGTTAAAAACGGGTAAGAGTCTCACAAGAATCATTCCTGGTATGGGAAATTGCAGCCATGGCTGGGAGACAAGAATACTTGCAGAGCCATGAGACGAGCCACTGGATCTGTCTCAGGACGTGGCTCTAGACATATTATTGTGCTCTAGTTGCCTTCCTGGACTTTTAGTTTTTTCTCAAGCAAGTTTAGTTAAAAACTAAATCCACACAGGTAGATTCTATGAGGCAATAAATGAGCTCTTTACAAAATTAGGATAAAATAAAACCTTCCGTGTCAATTTCTTCTGAAAATTAACTGAACTAATTCATGTAATAATAGCTTGAAGTGTTGCCTGAGACATAAACATGCTCAAGAGATGTTATCAATTGTTGTGATTATTGTCAGATTTGTGTTGTCATATGCCAGACACTAAGTTCTTAATATGAGGTTCACTGCAGACCTCACAACAACTCTGTGATTCAGGCAGAGAGATTTTGAAAATATCCCACAGCTTGCATGACCTAGACATCAAACAGTCTTGAGCAGAGACTAGCCAGAAGCAAATGACAAGACCATAGTTAGCACATGGGCTCAACATCAGCTTTAGATGTAGCTTTTATTATTGTCACTATTCAAGAAGGAAACTAAGACATAAAAGAAAAGAACACACAGGCAAGTGAGTCGGGGTGATGGATGTGTGCAGAGTTTCCATACCCCAACTCATAAACTTCACAGCCCCAGAGAGTCACACTCGTCCCTGAACTCATGGAGTTGACGTCATGATGCATCCCCTGAGATAGCCAAGCTAGGTTCGGAATGAGTCTACAGCTGGAGAGTTTATTTACTCGCAGGACCCTTGTTTCCACATCTATGGTCAACAGAAATGCTACTCAACTCTGACTTCAAAGTGAACCTCAATGTTACACTGTCCTAACCTTTTCTGATTGTCACCATCTGACACTGTACACAAAACTGAAGTTGCATCTTCCTTGGTGCCACAAGCATGCCACATTACATTGGAATTATGTATGCTTACGCTCAGATAATGAATTTTTGACTCTGTAGTTTAAGAACTGACTATACATTTAACATGTAGGCGTTCCTCTCCTTGTATTGCCGAATGGATAAAAGAATGCATGACAGATAGGACAAACTGCTCATGGCTGAATATGATGTTCTCAAGTCCTTTAATCATTGCAAAAAAAAAAAAACCCAATCAGATAAACCGACAGTCAAATAAAGTTTCCATTTGCATATGCTTTTGTAAGAAAAGCATTATAAATAACCAAAAAAAGATTATAAAAACTGTTTGGCCTCAAAATACACAGTGCCATTAAAATCTGTATAAACAATGTAGCTGCTTTTTTTTCAAAGTTGTTTCATTGAGTTTTTCTTCCTGAATCCTCCCTCATATGTACCTGACTTTCCCTTCCCCCTGCCCATAACAGCACGCAGTCCTGAGGTATCACTTCATTTATTTAGATTCCATTTCACTGGGTTAGTCATTTACCTAATGGAGCTGGCCTCTCTTGTTCAGAAAGCAAACATATAGAAAGGTAAACACATCTAAACTGATGGGGTGACCACGTCCGGTGGCTGCACCTGCCACTTGGACCACTCTCCATGGGCAATTTGAAAAATATCTGGCAAATTTCTCTATTTACCTTCTGAAGGTAGAACAGAAAGGAGCATTATGACATGAGTTAGGAGATCTGGGTCACAGCCAGAGCTTTAATCTAAGAGTAGTGTGATGAATGGTTGGTACTTCCCTCTTTAGACCTCACTTTTATGTCCTATGAAATAAGAAGGTTGAACCAAATTACCTCAAAAGGGTCTAATTCTAAACTTACTTACTTAATAAATACTCAAGATCTAGTCTAAGTAAGGTATTGTGCAGGTTCTGGAAGCATTAGCAAAATGCTTCTGTCTAAAACTAATAGAAGAACTGACACAGGATTAAAATGAAGCCCAAGGACATGTATGTTAAATACATTTCCTTTAAGACTGACTAGTTAATCTGCATTATAAATCCTCTTCAAAGAATCTTGGCATTATTAATTCCTACAGATTTAGGAGCCATGTATCTGTTCAATTAAACACTTGCTAAAACCCAAGTAGTTTGGGACAAGGAAAACTGAAAGACAATGTTACATGGCTTCTCTTAAATGAGAAACTCAAAATATAAATAACTTAAAGCACAAAATAAAAGACAATCAGAAAGCAGGGAAATAGACTTCAAGGAGATGGGAATGACCATGGTGGAGAATCCGGGTGAGGCGAGACAGCAGGGAAAGTAGGAGAAGGGGAAGTGAAAACAGTTAAAATTCTTAATGCATATTCACCGATTCCTCAAGCTGAATATAACTATTACTTGTTGGAAATATATGACACATACATTATGGAAAAAATGAATTAAAATCTTTGCTTTAAAAAAATTACAAATGACAGGGCCATTTTCCTCATCCCTCTCCATCTGTCTGATAGAGTTCTACTACTGTTCCAAGTCTTACAACATGAATCACACAGACTTTCTAACCTCTTATTTTCAATCAGCCAGTGAAGAAACTCATTGTTGACCTTCTCATGAACTTTCCAAATTCAGCACCAGAACCTGGCTCTGGGATCCTTCTGTCTAAGACTAGAAGAGCTAAGGGTGCATTTGCACTTGACTTATTTGCTTTCAGATGTGGTGTAAAGCACTGTTCCAAGCTTCAACTCAGTCTTAATTTTCAAGACAAAACCTCTCTGGATAATACCTAAGTTGTGTTTTTCACACCGGAAAATAATACCAGTACCTTTTTCCTTAGTCATGGCAGTTGGCATAGAAAATTTCATTAAATCTGTGAAATATTATTTCAATGTTTCCATATTTCAAACTCCCTAAAATATGACAATTTTTATATTTTCTGCTCCTGACAATTTCCATGTTATTTATTTTTTCCACTAAAAAAATAAAGACTTTAAAAGTTACCAAACACTAAACTTCTAGGTCCTAAAAAGTCATTTTATCCATTAATCATCTGCAATAAATCAAAGATCAGATGTATACTTACAGGACACCCTCACCCTAACATTTAGAATAGAAACTGATGGCAATCAAACTGCGATATGTGGTTTAGAAAATTTTTTTTTAAATCAACATTTTTTCACAGCTACTTGGACAAAAAATATTCGTAGAAAACCAAATTTACACTAGGAATATATTTGTCAGATTTACTTTATGAAATGAGTTAAGATAAAATATTGATCATTTTCCTAATAATTGAAACAAAGTTTACTAGTGAAAATTCTATTGCCTGAAACCCAATTTCGATGATACTTGTGCATTAAGGAAGTCACAGTCTCCAACATCATTATCAGAAAACTGCTCTTACCCCAATACTTGTCTGTCATAAAAAGTCATAATTAAATTTTTTAGATTTCCATAAGAAATTATTGAGTACCTATCTAAAAGTGTTGGAAAATCTTAGTGCATAAGATATTTAAAATTAAGAAAATGTGATAATGAATATAAAGTTACAAGTATTTATCAAATGCCCCTATGTTATACATGCTTTAATCATTACAAAATATTCACAATACTCTTACTATAATCATTAAAATAATTTCTATCAGATCTTCAGCAAATAATGCCCTATTTTATTCAGTGTCCTACCATTTGCAATTGTAAAGTGTTCCTAAAAGGCATGTTAATATTATAACAACACATTAATTTATCATAACCCTCTCATAAGTAGAAAACGCATCTTTTGTTCACACAGTTCTGTCTGCAATAAGCTTAACAATGAGCTAGTAGTTATTCTTGGTCACTGGATTTAATTTTTTGAAAATGCTTATGTTCATTCTGCTTTTTCAGCTATAAAAGACAAAATAAAGTTTTCTCTGTTTTATTAGAAAAACGGATGCTACTCACGGCAGTGCCAGGAGAGGAGGGAAGCAAAACAATTGTGTACTGTGTCTGGAAGGAAGGGATACCTTCGGGTGGGACAGTGGTTCTCAATGTTGGAGAGACACTAGATTTACTTGGGGAGATTCTAAAACTCCTATTCTACAGGCTATACCCCATTCCCATTAAATCAAAATTTCTTGAGGTGTGGCTCTAGTATCCGTATTTGTTAACACTTCCAGGATTGATTCCAATGCACAGTCAAGTTTAAGAACAGGGATTATGAGGTAGGCACCCAAACAATAAGGATCTGATTTCTGGCTATCTTTATGTCTCTCCTTTTCAGTTTATCATACCACCAAAGAAAGTTTCAGCCACTTGAATCTTTTGGATGTGAATTTCTAATTCCATAACAAACAGGTAAAGGTCCCACTGTAAGGCTTGCTGGATGGCTGGACTGATATCAACTTACAAAAGGATTCTTCCCGTGAAGGGCCAATAGCACCTGAGAAGATGAGAGGTATTTGCTCCAAGCACCCACGGCTGCATCGTGGCCTCTCTGAGGTCACCTGCTCAGTGTGGCTCAGTTCAGGCATATGCTGGCTCAAGCAAAGATGTGCCAATATAGGTGGTCAATGGCATTCACTTCATGTTCCCCCTGTCCTAGAGGAAACACCCAATTCATATTCAGGCTTAGCGTCTGAAGGCCTGTTAAGACAACTGTCTGTCAACTATATGTGTAAATCTCCATCTAAGCAACGGCCAGAATTTTTTTGGAAAGGGAAAAAAATAGATGAAAAATCTCTAACTTGTTTCAAAATACAATTCTGATCAACGATAGTGCCATGCGCATATATAAAACTAAGCTATAAATAGCTGTAGATAAAATATACTTTTTTGCTAACTTCACATCAAAGCTGTGAATCTATTTTTTTACTTGGATAAAACATTCTCTTACAATAATGCTTTTATTTTCCACTTCACTCCTCACTTTTTCTATGTCATAAAAATCTAGGTAGAATGCTACAGATACATAGAAATCTAGGTAGAATGTTACAGATACACCATCTTTAAACTAACATTCCTGCTAAACAACCAAAGATGATTCCAAAAATCATGGCTCTTTCATTGACCTTTGAAGTGATTTCAGAAAGAAGTATTCTATCTAATCTCTTAAAAATATTTAGTAGTGACCAGTAAAAACCGAGATGGGGAGAGTAGCCAGGAGAGAGAGAGAGAGCGAGAGAGAGAGCGAGAGAGAGAGAGAGAGAGAGAGAGAGAGAGAGAGAGAGAGAGAGAGAATATTATTGTCTTATCCTATTTTCACCAAGCACATCTAGTAAATGTCAACAATGAGTAGAATCATTTAGAGAGTCCCAGATGACTGACAATAGGAATATACTTTCCAGATCTAATCTCCATCCCAACCATATGAAAAGTATCTATACTATTATCTTACAAAAATTTATCAGAAGTGAACATTGAAAAACTCACCTACTAGAAAAAGAGAGCCCAAACTTCAGCAATAGTTATTTGCCTTCCAACTTTAGACTAGTTTATCAAGCTCGCTGAGCTCCAGTCTTCTTGCCTGTTCAATGGTTCTAACTCTTTAGGGACAATCTTCTTGGTACTAAAAGATGCTTGATTGAATTTCAGTTGAGGCTAGCTGAGCCATTTTAGGTAAGTTGTCTTTCTGAGCACATTTTTTACATGAAAGAGTAAAAATGATCTCTAATATAGCTTTCTAAAGCTTTCATTACCATAAATAAAACACCTAATAAACTGCTGAGAGTACTATAAGCCATTTGTAATTGATATTGGTCAGTATTTCTATAAAACCAGGAGCTACTGCAAAGATTGATAATTGTAGGAAAAAAGTGCTGGGACTCCGAGTTCTTAATTTGTTTCATGTATATTGAATTTTGTTGCACAGAAGACCTGGTGGAAAATGAAGAAACAAATATGTACAACATTTCTTTACTCCAAAGTAGATATAATTTATATGACACATAGGTCATGCATGCAAATAACAGTTGAACTAAATAGTATGTTAACTTCCAAGTGCCTAGTGCTTCCCCACATCAGTGTTTCCAGACACTAGAAGAGAAATTTTCAGCTAGAACAACAAAAAGCCAAGGGAAGAGGTACTTGCAAACTGGGCCAGGCAGGGATTAGATGAGTTAAAACGTTACTATCAACATCCAAATGGGACACATATGAGTCGTCAGTAACATGCTCAAAGTGACTGAGAGAGTACGCTCCACGTGGCCATGTTTTTGACAAAACAAAAGTGATAAGCAGTAATTAAGTAACTAATCAGGTACTGTGTGTCACTAATTTAGTTGTAGCTTGTAGATTCAGTTAAAGTAAAAGAAACCAAGCTAATATTTTAAGACAAATTATAGACACAACCACAGAACTGCAAAAAATGGCCTCTTAGAAAGTCAGAGCAGAAAGATACCATGGGGCTGAGGTATCAGTTCTCTTGACACCAACTGACATTGGCCCACCCATGTGTTTTAAGAGACCATAAATGGAAATCAAAGTGATGTTTACTGAGGGATGCCTCACCAGACAAACATTTACTGTACATTAATGTACTTCTTCAGTAATTAATTATATGTTAAGAAGGCTGAATTTAAAGGATTTGGGAGAACACCAGAATGTATTCAAATGATCTTATGTCTATGACTCTGTACCATATGTGATCAAACTTAATTAAACTGATTTAAAATTAAAAAAATCACTGTTTGCCTACAGTGTGGATATAATCCTTAGAACCTACATACTTCAAATATTGGAAATGAAGTCATGAAAGTTGTTCAACCGTGCAAAGATTTAATATCTTTTTAAAGACATAGACCTGAGAGAAAGGGATTATCTGTTCATATGCTCCGGGTAAACAATCTACTTTTGCACTTAACAGATGGAAGCTTTGAATCTGGAGAAGAATAAAAATGCAGAGCTTAACATAAGCATTTGGACAAGATTTTGAGAAGCCTTTTTCCCAACTCTGTGTGAACCCAGAGACTCATTATTACAGGTTTAAAAAATATGCATATATATATATATATATATATATATATATATATATATATATATGTAAAAACAAATAACTAAAAAAAATCTTTTGGGTGTAAAAATTTCAGCTATTTTATTAGTAGAAATTCTCAATTTTAAAATGCATTGTTAAAATCTGAATTAAGTACAATTATCATATTTTTCATTTGCAACAATTTAGTTTTCTTTAATCTTTTGTTGTACCAACCCATGCCCCACATGAAACTAGTTTTCTGATCTTAATGAAAATAAACTTGATAAAATCAATATTCCACAAAAATATCAAAGCTACAGATTTTTAAATTGGTCAGATGATGGTCTCTTTCTTAAAGTAACATGTACCACTTTCTCCAAAAACACAATTATCCAGTCTCATCCTATTAATATTTTGAGATAATATGTAATAAAAATGATATTTTAAAAAGTACTCGATGTATAAATACCTTAGCACAACATAAGTCAGCAAAGTGCTTTGCGGTTCCTCAGTCTCTTTCCTGCCTGAAGAACACAGCAGAAGTAAATTGATCATTTGTTCTGCATGTCACAAAACAAACTGAACTATGGTGTATGAATCTAGGCTACCGTACACTTTGTACCACAGATTTGATGTTATGAGCAAATCATCTCTGAATTCAGTATTTCTTATTCAATTCCAAAACAGAAATTACTCCATTCATCATTCCACTAAGGGATAAAGTACATAAGTTCTGTGAGGTGCAGATAAGCAGAAGTGACTGTCTAAACATATTGTTCCCCTGAGTATCTCCAGCCAGTTTGTCCCCTGCCTGCCCACCTGATGCTTCTCTGTGTTTCTAATAAATTTTCATCCCTTTGAGATTCATCTCAGCCATCGACTTCTCAACGGGCCCCTCCCTGCTTCTCTCTGACCTAGCTGGACCCATCTTGCCGGTAGTTCTGTGTGTATCTCTAATGACTGGACTTGACTGTAGTAATTGGGAAGGTAAAGCTTGTAATAAAAAGAACATGTAGTTACAGCAGAAGTAGTCAAGACTTCATTATGAAGAGAAATAACAACCAATGACTATTATATGTTTAATAGGGCTACCTATAGCCCTCAGCCCTTCTTCATGGATTGCCACTGCATCCTAGCAATAGTGTCATCAGCAGTTATCCACCTTATTTCACAGATGAGGAAACTGAAGTTCAGAAAAGACTAGTAATCCTCCCTAGGCCACGTAGCAAGTAGCGAAGAGAGACAGAAAAATAATACCTCCACCCTGAATCATTGCAGCACACTTCCTCTCTTTAGTACCTTAGCTTGAGACCTAAAACTCCTATGATATGTAAACTCAAAATTTATATGGATTTATGAGATGAAAACAACTTTATTTTCTCTTTAAAAGAGTGAATCTATTTTTCTTCTCATATGGTTAGTCATCATATGGTGAACTGTCAGCACTCACCACCAATATTCATTTACATCACTGGAAGTCAATATGATTTGTTTAACATTCAAAATTCAAATATAATGACCTGATGTTCAGTAAATCAATACTATAGTACTCAGAATGATTTAACAGAGATTCAACCAAGTCTCTAAGAGTCTTCAGAGATGAACAGCAATATATATATAATATAATCAAGTTGATGAATTCCTTACAGTTATGTGAATAATACATTTTTCAGTTTGAAAATCAAGTTATCTTTCTTTTAAAAATGTTTTTGAAACATGTAAAAGATTTATAACCCTTTCAATAAAATATGAGGATGATTAAGGAAAGTCCAAAAATTAAGGATGTTAAAGAAAAATGAGACAGAATTAGTAGGACCCTGCTTCAAAGTCCTCTGGGTGTGGTGCTTTGCCTAAAGCACTTAACCTCTATCTCTTCATTTCTTCATCTGAAAAAAAAGTCTATAGTAAGAATTAAGTATATATGTATGTGAAAGTTCTTTTCACCTTGTTTAGTATGGAGTTAACTTTTTTAAAGCTAGTTCCTTTTCTTTTGTTTTACCATTTTAGTTACGACTGAGCCTCCCTTACAGGTATGTGTGAGTCATTTCCTGGAAACAAAGAGATTGGAGACACCATTCAGCCTTAAGTATAGTTAAATGGGGAAAAACAAGCAGACGACCATGAAATAAATACAATATGACACATGCTTCTGTAAAAGCACAAAGTGGAGGGAGTTCCATGTGGAGCAGTGTTGAGTGAGAGTGTGTGGCGGGATGGACTCAAGGTAACTCTTCATGGGTAGAGTGTGCCTGCTGGGGGAAAGCAGGCCTCACGGAGATGCGATTCGAAGCAAGGTGCTTTCTCATTGAGACCTCCAACCACCATGCAAATGACACATAAAACTTTTCTTGGTGTTCAAATGATAAACCAGGATAAGGAACAGTCATCAATTTTTGTAAGTCTGAATATGAAAGACTAAGGAGTCCACCGTGACTCAACGACGTGGCAAAAGATGATGATGGGATAAGACTGCTTGTGCCAGAATCTCAACCCACGCAAAAGAAGACAATGATGTCAACTTGACCTTCAGGCTTCAGTGGACAGATTTCTAAATAGAAAAAATTCCCGTTGGAAGCCTTATGAGTGGTAAAAAGTCTGGCAATATCTATTTCAACTAGGAAAAACTCCACTGGTCCTGCTCTTTCCTGACTCTGTTTTCCCTGGCCCAGTTCAACCCAGGAAAGAAGACAGGACCTCGTTAAGGGCCACTGAACAAACAGGGCCTGCCCAGTTTCAGCATAGCCCATACTAAATAGAACAAACTCAAACACACAGGCTTCACAATACTAAGAGATGCAAATCAGGCTGTTTTATGTTATCATGCTGAAAGACTAATATTGCCCATTCACTAGGCAACAAAAGCCAGGGTGAGTGCTCAAACCAGTCAACCCTTAGATTTTTTTTCTAACCTTCCAGGAAAGAGTTCTGTATGTCAACATTGACTCAACAGCGCTGCTTGATATTCAGAGAGAAAGTCGCGGTACTCCTACTAAGGTTTTTGCTCAATTTATGATAAGCCGTAGAGACCACAGCTTCTGCAGTGTCCGAATTATAACCTTGGTTGGCTTACATGAAAAGCTGCCCACTTTTAAGGATTTAAAGTGACCATATGTATTTGTGTTTGATTTTTAAAAGGAACCTAACATATTTTGTGTATTGAAATGTCGGTTAGCACTCTTTAGGGTGAGATAAAAATGCAAAGAGGTTTATCAGCTCATATTACTGAGATATGAGTCATCACTGATATAACTGCCATGCCCTAATTGGCAGCTCAAATATGCCCCCAGGCCCTGGATTTCCACCTCCAGTTCTTCTTATCGTCTCGTCTCTTGTTATTACAAGACACCTTTTAACAGCCTCAATCTTCATTTCTCTCACTTTCACACATAGTAGGAAAGAACAAGCCTTTCTTCCAGCTGCACCTACTTGAGGGTCTGAGATACAGTCCAGCCGGTGCAGCTTTGAACTGTGCTCACCCTGAGGAAGCCACTTACAATGGCTGCAGGAACACAGGTGCTAACTCGGGGAAGGGAGAAACAATGAATCGCCGGTACTTTCGCTTATGAAATATGGGTTAAGAGTTCATCCAATGGTAGAAGGGAGAAAGCAGAAGCACCAAGCTGCTCTCCTGGTGATATTAGTTAAGGGACAATTTAAACCCTCTCTGTTGATACTGATTCATGGCACAGAGACACGTGAGTGGCAGGGTGTATTTTTAAAAACTACCTTTCCTCTTTTCTCAAATTCTGCTATTGCTTATTCTCTTCTTCTAATTTGCAGTTCTCAGAATCTTTCAGTGTTTTCTTCCCTGTTTTCTACCTTTGTCATTCTTACATCGGGGTGTGTGCCGCCTGTGTACAGCACAACAGAATAAATTCATCCACTCACATGATTTCAACCACTTCTCAAACTCCCATCTCCAAGTCCGACCCCTTTGAATACACTTTGGTCGGGTTCTTAATGACATTCACTCATTCGCCTTCCACTACCAAGCACCTGCAGTAGGCAAGCCGCTCACAACTCAACACACTGGTGTAACAACAAACAGACTCAAGATATGGAGTAATTGTCTCAGTGTAAAAGTTAAGTCCTGAGCAACTAACCGTAAAGGGTATTGGCATAACCAGAAAGAAAGCACAGGATGGACTCGTGGTCTCGGACACAATGAACTGCTTACATGTACCTTCAGGAATGTCCACACATCCAAGTTTACCATCTTCTATGCCTTATGTTATGCTAATGAAGCCACCTACCACATAACTTCCAAAATGAAAGCTTTATTTCCTCCCTTCCCTTTCCTTCCATACGTCAAATCTCTGTTTTTATTTCCGGGATATTTCCTGATGTTATTCTTCCGTATATGTCATGTTCCAGCCAAAGCAAGCTTCAGAGTCCTTGAGTTTGATAATGTCTCATATGCTGTTAAGTCACTGTCACAATCCATGTTTTCTTTACCTACCTCTGTGCCCTTGCATGAGTTCTAATTCCCTTTAATGGAAGAAAGTAAATTACTCAATATCATGAATCATCATTCCCTTTAGAGACTGAATGAAGACTCAGTAAACATGAAAATAAATTAATAAATAAATACAGGAAGATGCCTAGTGTACCGATTCCTTCACTGGTTTAAAATAATATCATGAGTAATCATTTTGCACAGTGAGACCAAATCGTTAGGTGCACTGTGATGGGTAATTTAGACTGTCAACTTGATTGGCTTGAAAGATGCCTTGGAGATGAGTAAAGCAGTGTGTGGTATCATGAAGGTGTAGCATTGAGGACCACACCTGGCTCCTGATCCCTTTCATCCACGTTCTTGCTCGCTGCTTCCCAGGTACTATGTCCATCGTGTTCTTTGGCCATTTCTCCCATAGATTCAGCCAAGCACGGATCAAAACGTCTGAAACAAGAGCCCAAATAAACCTTTCCTCCTGTAAATTGTGAGCATCAAGTATTCTGTCCCAGCAACAGAAAGCTGACTGCTGACCAATGCACGCACTATCGTAGTTTTTGCATTGTATGACGTTGGCTTAGCCAAAATTACATTTCCTAGAATTTGCTTTCTAGATTGTTCCAGGTTGAAGTTACCTAAATTAAAACATGTAGGATTTTTAAAAAGCAGAAGAGAAGAAATAGCTATTGCACTTTCGAAGGTTACCACAGTTAGAAGAGGTGAAATTCAGTTCCACAGGGACGAGCACATTCTCGGGTGTCCCTACTCCATCTACTTTGTGCTTCTGTCTTCTAAGCAGAGACAACAACAAGAATGGTTTTTGTTAGTTTCACTAGTGTGTTTGACTCCAAAGAAGCCTGAGGACTCTAAAGGCCTGAACTTTCTGGTTCCAGAGCATCCTTGCAGAGACTTCTCTCTGGAAACGATACCTAAAGACAAGTGCTGAGCTGTCCAGGTATTGAGAAATACAGGAATGTCTTGGAAATATTTCTGGACTATAAGGGATGTTATAAAGACCCCGAAACCTTTACAAAGAAACAGGTAGAGGGTTCAAGATTCATCTGCCAACAGAATGCCTAGAGAAGACTCAGAAGAACCTGTGAACTCAGGAGTGACTGAAAGCTGTTATGGCGCTAAGGGGGCCGCTTTTGAAGTTATTCACTGCTAAGAATCTAGGAACCAGGACCGGCAATTCCTATTGGCTACCTCACCATGTAGAAAGAATCACCAAAAAATTACCCAAAATGTCTACTATCCCCTATCTCACAAACCTGGGCCTTTGGGAAATAAAGCTACTACAATTATGTCCAGAATAACAACAGCTACCTGTCCTAGGTGCTTACTGTAGGCCGCCATAATTTCATTTCACCCATAAGACATAACTACAGAGCAGGGAACATAAACATATGGATTCTGCAGATCCGCAAGTGGAAGATGAAGGGGGTAAACTTGGGTAAGGCCACACAGCCACCAGCGTGGGTAAGATTTGTCTGATTTTAAAATTCCTGCTCTGAAACATTTTGAGAGTATGATTTGGTAGAATATAAGCTCCTTACTAGAATATAAGCTCTTGAAAGAGAAGGGTGGGTCAAATTAATCTCCACAATTTTTACAGATAAAGACATGGGTATCCAGGAAATGCTTTTATTCGCTCACTCACTCATCTGTAGTCTTCACTGGGACCTACTTCCGTTCACCCAGCTTAGGGCTTCAGGGAAACATAAAGCCAGGACAACGCTTTGAAACGGATTATCTTTCACCCGTACTGATAACACAGAATAATGTATCTGGATGACTTCCTAGAGCAGGCCATCCATGGATAATTTTTAAAATGCATAAATAAGAGAGTACACAATTTCTCATTGAGAATTAATATGGACAAGATGGAATGTCGTAAATGAGTTCATCTCAGCTCTACATACTGAAATTAGACCTTTAATTTAAGTCAGATCTTTAATTTTTAATGTACGGTTGCAGAAAAGGCAGCTTGCAACATGCAGGTGAGCCTTCTGTATCTCCACGCCAGAGACCTGACACTCACCAGAATCACATATTGCTATGAAAGGTGTTGGAAAGGTGCCATCTTGAGACTCTCCTCAGGCAACATAATTTCTCCAATTTTCCCCGGCTAACTATATGAATGGTTTTAGAAAGAGGAAAGTATTTCCAGAACCAGGACTAAGACAGAGAGTGAGAGCTTCATGCGAGTGCATTTGGCCATGACTTTAAGGAGAAAGGCCATAGAGACAGAGTTTCAGTATTTGAATCTATTTCTCAATGTGCAGATTTTATTTTAAAAAAAGATTCATTATATGGTCAAGTTGTATTCTTCAAAAGTTTTAAAAATTGAAATATCATAAGTACAGTACTGAATTTAGTAGTTAAAGAAATTGCATTGTGAATGAATTTGTAGAGCCATGTATCCTTTCAGACAATAGCTCGTTATTTTCCAGAGAGCAGATTTTCCTACGCTGCGCCTGGTTGCATTTTCTTTTTAAAAATCATCATCCCGTGCTATGCATAAGATAATTGTTTCTCTGATAGCAGAAGAGGTAAACTCATGTAAGGAAATCTCTAAGCAAGAAAAATATAGCTTCAGAGGAAGCGAAACATCAAAGTGCCTCAAAGAAGGGCCATGGATTTGTCTATATTGTTGCAAACTAGATCCAGAAAGAAAAACAATATTGAAAATGTGCACCAGAGTTCTGTGAGCTTTTCAAAATTGACAGTCTTGATCATTTTCAGAATCCATTTTACCTATCATATTACTTTGTTAATTCAAGTTATTGTTGTTTTATCTCTCAAATTTTTTCTGTGGCTCTTAGGCACCTTGAGTTGAATCCTTAGCTCATCGACTTCAACTCTTCCCTTTGGATATATCCACTGGATACGAGCTCTAGCAGCACTTCATAGGCTGTTTGTGTCTTCTTTGACAAGTTAGAAAACTCTTTAAAACTCATATTTCTTTGTGCATTCACTAAATATGAGAGGTGTTTTTATAGTTTTTAAGGAGATGTATTTGTAAAAAATAACTTATTGGTTACTTGTTTTGTGGTCAGAATATGGTGACCCCTGTGGCAGTAGCAGTGGTTATGGAATCTCCAGTTTTGACTTTTCAGACTCACGTTTATAAATGTTCCATGCATCTGTTAACTGGAACACATTCTGTACGAGGTTACATTAAGATTTTACACATGTATGTGACTATTTGTATACAATATTATATATATTACATGTATGTAATAAGTATATATTATATATACTATCGCGTATATTGCATATATGACTAAAGATTAGGCATATTCATTAAATTAGCTTTATTGTGTTGTCAAGTTTTCAGTTATCTTACTAATTTTTACAATGTATATAATTCAGTATGTGCTAAATGAGAATGACACACTAAAAATCACTCATTGAAGTTATGTGTGTTCATTTCGCCTTGAAATTTATCCAGTATTTGATGTATGGAATTTTGGGCGATATTTTTCATGGAAATACAAATTCATAATCATATATTCCTGATAATTTTTATATCATGACACTCTTTTTAAAAAATAAATAATCTTTTTCTTAAGAACTGTTTAGCAGATGGTAATATTATTATGGTAGTCATATTTCTATTTACAACAGCATAATATATCATTTTGTGTCTCTTTACTACAAACAAATTCCACATAAATAGGTCTTAGGTGTATCTATTATAAAGAAGATATAGCTGGATTTGTTTGAATAGTGATAGCCTTTCTCCTTTTCAAGTCCAATTCAGAAACTGAGAGATCCCAAGAGGGGGATGAAGGGAATTACAGCACAGTTTTCAATCATTTTGGTTCTCACATAAAAGCAAATGGAGGAATCGCACAGCTAAACTAAAAGAAATATCTGCCATATCTGTGATTATGACAAACTAGACAATGATGTATCCCCTAACTCAAGAAAATGGGGACACAGCCCCGACTGCTCCAAGGCTCCTGTGCTGTAGATATCTACGCAGGAGAAAGCAGACAGTGCCATATCCAAAGGTGAACTGAAGTCATAAAAACCAGCAGTTGTTTAATGGCAAACACGGTGGACCAACTTGAGAACAGGACATAAAACTGCAAGTGGATTTTCCCTCCTACACATAAGGTGAAGTAAAGGAGTAAGAAGGAAGGTTTAAAGAGGATCAAATAGCTGGACACTGTGAACTCTCAAGCTGAAACAGTATTCTTTCCAACACAGGAACCACAGTGGAGAAATAACTAAAACTAATGTCAACACTGAGCAAGTTAGGGGGGAAAGAGACAAAAAAAGAAGAAGAAGAGAGAATCTGTGCCAAGGTGGTATAAGGAAGACAGCCAAACCTCGGGAATCGAGCGACCATATCTGTAAACATTATATACAATAACAGAAGAGTGAGGTTTGCAATGTTATGAATCTTTCCTGAGTCAATCTTGGCTCATACTTAAAGTTCAAGACTCTCATCCCATAAAAATAAACAGCAGAAGTATCAACCTAAAACCTTGTACCATGGCAAATAACATTCCCAAGGTTAAGGTCAACCAGATAAAGCGCAATGGAGCTGAATTTCTCCCTGTGTGTGTCCAACAGCAGCTTCCGGGCTCTTAGTTACCACTCCACACTGTCTCTCCCAACGTGTCCCCACCTTACTTGAAATTGAACTCGTACATTTTCAGCAGTGAATAAAAGAAAATTGGTTCAATATGGTTATTCATAAGTAATTTGTTATCTTCCCTGAAAACATCAAGACTCAATTGACTTTATTTTAATAAAAATTTTAGCCAGCTAGCAAAGAATGCGCAGATGCCCAATAGGTACTTTTTTATTTTTTAAATGAAGCTTAAAAGTGCGAGAAAGTTGGAAAGGCTGTTGTTTCGTGAAACAAGAGTAAATTCCTAATGCCCCGTTTATGGATGAGGTCTTGCTTTGTTGACACATGAAGAAGCTCTTTTTAATTAACTGGATAGGAACTTAATATCTTCACATATGCAAGGCAGGTCAACTTGCCCAGGCAACCAGATACACCAAGCTTTGCATATTAGTTCTGCTCCTTTGCCTTACAAGCGAACCTTCTAAGTCATGGGCATTAAGGCTGGATCTTAAGTAATGATTTTCTACTCAAGTGGTTCTTGGGAAAATTAGGATATGTTAAGCAGTAACAGCAACCTAGCAAATTAAAAATTAATACTAGGAGGAACAAACCAAAAGAGCTTAAATAAAAATACCCAGGAGATTGATTTGCTGAACACCACATTGTCCTCGCTGCATGTGGTCCAAAGGGTCTTCAGAGCTTTCCCAGACTCACTTGCCAATGCCATCTGATACAAGTTTTACACTCTTTGATAACAGTCATCGTGTCTTCCTTTTAATGACATCTTCAAATTCCTCTAAGAGCATTAAATAAGTATAGGATTGAAGAAGTCTCGTTTATATCAAATCATGATGCTTAAACAGATAAATACATTTCTAATTAGAAATGATACCTACATTCTGAAACCTTGACACCTAAAATGGAAGAAGTTGTATAAAACAGAATCTGCCTGGTCGGTTGCATTTATGTTTGTGTTCAGAATACAAAGCAAAAGACCTATCCCTGGTCTATCCAGTTTGCTTAGTTACTTTCTTATTGCTGGAACAGAACACCCAACATCCACAACTGAATGGAGGAAAGATTTATGTTAGTTCAGTTTCAGGTCACAGTTCATTCATGGGAAGCTGGTAACAGTGGGGGCACATGGTAGAGGCTTAGTTGTTCATGGCATGGCAGATGGAAGCCAAGTGAGGCAGGAAGGGAGGAGCTAGTGAAAATCCCTCCAGGTCCTGTCCCAATGATCTGCCTTTTCTGGGTTCAGCTTCCATATTACACCTCTTCTGAGCTGAGCCCGTGATGTACCCCTTCCAGGTCACATGCCCAGTAATGTGCCACACGACTGTGCTCTACAACAAGCCCCTAATTCACCACATACCTGTAATCTATATTCCACCACATGCCAGTCTCTCACCACACATCTGTACCTTACCCCTCTCAACCAGGGCCTACCTTTTAATAGCACATAAAGTCCACAAGTAACCCATAATATCCAAATACATGAGGTTTGGGGGCACATTCCAGATCCAAACCATATCACCAGCTGACGGGTCCCACTTGGAGACTATACATACCTTGTGTTACCCAAGGCATCAAGATTAGAAATTTTCTATTAGATCTTTCTATTAAATTTTTATCTCTATTATTAAAATAACTGTATTTCTATCCCCTGTAATTTTCAAATTCTGAGGAAATCAAAAGACTTAACCAAAAGCAAATCAAAGCAGTTTTAATTCAGTCAAGACAGTGTTTGCAATAATGAAATCCATCTCTTCCATTTTCTTCCTAGATCTAAGACTGCACAACAACTAAAACTAGGCAGATGGGGCCCAGGCTAACCTTGAATGTTTCTTGCTTAATTTGACTATTTAAACTTTTTAATTTGGTTCCTTTCTGTTCTGCACCTTTAAAAAAAAGGTAGAGTATTTTTAGATTTAAAAAATAACATATTTTGTGAGCAGGTGGAGAGCTAGAAAATTCCAGTCACCAGGTGTCACACTATCAAACAGTACACCAGGTGTAAAAGTGGAAAAATAACCTTCAAGGGTATCTGGGGAAGATTCCAAGAAAGGTCAGACAGTGATTATCCTAACCTCTGACAACTATTTTGCTTTACAAATAAAACCCAATCTTCACAGGATATATGCTAATTAAGAATACTTTCTCAATCCAGAAGTAGTATGCTGAGAGGAAAGTAGAAACGGTGAGCACTGGCCTTGCCCACCTTACTCCTCAGCTGGTAGGGCTGGTCCAACTCTCGTCCACCTGAGGAGATCATGCATGCCCTCCCAGTCTTGGATAAGAGGCCATTGATTTCAGAACTGTTTCTTTTACTCTAGTCTACTTAACAAACATTTGTTGTTCACCAAAACTATGCCATGGTACCGACAGACAAGTAGCCAAAGCAGACATTAGCCTTAAGTTGCCACGGTCGAATGGAAAGGGAGGCCCTACATGTTCCACAAGTCAGTAGGAGCAAAACACTCTTGTAGCAATGCACATCACTATGGATGGATGTCACAGCGAAAGCTGAGAAAAAAAGGCAGAGGTCGCATAATGGTATATATGCATATACCACGTATGTCCACACATGCATACACCTATAAAAGCACACATGCAGTCATCCTTCTATTTCCTTAGAGAAATGTCGGTTCCAGGACATTCCTGGGGAATACTAAAGTTCACAAATATGCAAGTGTCTTGTGTAAAATAGTAGAACCTGCATATAGCTTAAGTACTGTTGTAGCTGGGATCTGGAGTGCCCCCCAAAACCTCACGTATTTGGAAGTAGAGAAGTAACTATGGAACTTGGAACTGTGTGCTGTTCAAAAGCAGGGCTTGGTCAGGAGGGGTGGATTATTACGAGACTGTGGCACATTGCAGGGCACATCACCTGGAGAAGGCAAATTTTGAGGGCTTAACCCACAAGTGGCAGAATATTGAGGCTTGACTCAGAAGGGTAGGATCACAGCAACAGGACCTGAAAGGATATATGCTATTCCCCGCCTCCTGCTTGACTTGGCCATCTCTTTGCTACACCAGCTCTAAAGCCTCTGCCATGTGCTTCCACCATTGCCTGCCATCCATCCATCCATGGACTGCCCCCTTCTGAAACTATGAGCTAAAATATGGCCCCCCATGAATTATGGATGTCAGGTTTTCTGTCCCAGCAAAGAAAAAGTAACTAAGACACGATCATTCTTCCATATATTTTAAATCAACCCTTGGTTGTTTAGAATACCTAGTGTAGTACAAATGCTGTATAAATAGTTCTTACACTGCATTGTTTATGGAATGGTGGCAAGCAAGTCTGCAGATGTTCAGCACAGATGCAGTCATTTTTCTGCATATTTTAAAACATCACTTAATTTAACCCATGTATGTAGCATCTGAACATGTGGAAAGTTGGCTGTGTGTGTGTGTGTGTGTGTGTGTGTGCTATCGGCATGTGACTGGAAGTATACATATATGTATAATATATTATGTATTTGAATTCATGCAAATCATATGCATGCGTGTGGAATTAATTATAAACTATACCCATACAAGAAATATTATGATTTAAAAAATAGAACTAGAATTATTAAGAAAATAATGAGAATAATATTCCCATAGGAGATTACCATCTAGCACCCATTTCGGTACTTTATTTGATGCTCAAAAAATATCCCATGGAATAGGAAGGACAGTTAGTTTCAACAACTGTTTTTTCAGAAGATAAAGCCAGTCAGTAAGCCAGTGGCATAAACTTAAGAGATACACACGCTGAATGGGACTTAGCTCTCACTAGAGTGCTCTGGGGAAGGAGAACAGAAAAAGAGTTGGGAACAGGGCAAACACGGCAGATATTTTAGTTTATCTGCAGTGTTTCTATACTCTCATTTAAATAAAAGAGGAAACAGAAAGGATGAACAGGAAACCTCTCTTAGTTCCCTATGATGAATGATCAGTTCTTCCTGCATTATACCGTACTTTTGCCTATTTCAAAACATTTTTTCAAAATAACAAAAATAACTACACAAGAAGAAAAAGAATTAAACTACTTTTGATAGACTTATCTTTCCAACAATTCACTACACACCTAAGCACGGTGACCAAAGTGCAGGCACAGCCCTCAGCAGCCATGGACTGTCCTTCCTTTAAGTGTTTGCTCCAATTTTTTTTTTCCTATCCTGTCTTCCTTCTTCTTTCCTGTCCTACTCACTAATTAACTTATTCTGTTTTACATAACAATCAGAGCTCGCTGATTATGAGAACCCTGAAGGCAGGGATTCTGCCACAGTCACCCTTGTGTGGCCCCAGATTAGCACCATGCCTGGTTAATAGGTAAGTAACACGTGTTCCTTGTAAAACACACCAGCACACTATAGTGACCAGACTCCCACCACAAACAAGGGACTTAATTGTAAATAGCAAAGACCGTTTGTATTATTTTCCCCAGTAAGCTATTTTTTTAATTAGAAGTTAGGAATAAAAACAGAGTTGGTTTTTTTTTTTTTTCAAACAACATCATCACACAGGATCAAGCTCATACTGTCTGTGAAGTGTCTGCCAGAATGCCAACTCCTCCTGAACTCGTGAGCAAGATTTGGTTGTATTATACTTCGAGAAAAATGAGGCCTTGGTATTGATTTTTTTTCTCCCTGATTCAAAGACAGTGCAGGTGTTTAAGCATTTATAAAATTGATTGACTCCCCTCCAGCAGCCAATTGATAATAAGTTTAAGCTTCAGAGAGAGGCTGTAAAGGTTTGATTATATTAACAATACTAATAGTCATGGGTTCATAAATCTTAAGAGAAAGGATGCGTGTGTCACAATATAATGCATGAAAAAGTTGTTCTTTTATCATGGATAACTCTCTATTGTGCAGGGACCCGGTTGATCAGCTATTCCATTATTTGAATAAGTATCTGATGTCTTGTTTTCTCTCAAGAAAGCAGGTGCAGGATGAAGCAGGAAGCCTGCCAAGAAAGATGATAAATTACCATTTGGTGCTGGCGACCAGGGCTCTGCAAATGCAGGGCTGCCAGGAATTAAGAGAGAAAAGTAACCAGAAACGAGAAGGGAAATGACTTCTGCCTTCAACTTTAGAGGTGCTCTTGATTTCTGTCTTCATTATCCTTTGCAGTATGTTAAGGATATATGCTCGTTTGTAACCTGCAAAATGAAGTATTGTTTGAAACAATCGTGCACTCCTTCAAGAGATTATATTACACCTGCTGAGGTCAAATCAAAAATCAGAGTTGAGAGAGCCGGTCAGCAAAAGCAAACAATGACCTAAGCAGACAAATGGCACAAAGCAAAGGTGGAGTGTGGCTGCGGCTCTGTTTGAGACAGAGCACCTGGCCATGTTCAGAGGAAGCATTCTGCCCAGACCAGCCACGCTGAGCAAGGGCAGGCTCGTCCGCACTGCATTGCCTAGCCTAAACCTCGGAGACTGAAAACACTGACAGTAATCACCACACAAGGACTCTGGAATCAGTGTTTTCCTACAGCACCTCCTGTCTCCAGGCGACCCTCTGACAACCTCATACGTCAGTGTTTCCTCTTCTTTCAGTGACTCGACTGGTACTGGAATCACCGTTGGCCGTGGCTGCTCTTCAGGTATTAAATTCAAGTAGAATTTAGTAGGCATGAAAAATACACCTGGAACTCAGCTGGATGTTGCAGATGTAAAGAAAGAAGATTCAAACCCCTTGCCTCAGCTGCTAGTGGGGCCAGGGCACATCCAAGGCTTCCGAGGCAGTGTGCATGGGACTATGGGAATGGAAAAGCATGGTGGTGGAAGACCACCGGGGAGGGGGCTCCTGAGAAGCCAGGAAGCTCAGGAGGGGCTCCTAGGGACCGTGACACCTGCAGTAACACAGGGTAAGGGAGAGGGAGTATTTGAGGCAGTGGGGAGGCGCGGAATGAGCTGGTGGTACAGACATGAGTAACTGTTCAACACTCCAGCAGTGTTTTTGCACCCTAGTGAATGTGCAGATGGTAACAGACGAAACTGAAAGAGTTCTCAGGGTTTATTCCAAAAAAGGATTCTGGACTTCTGACTTAGTTTATAATTTGTGCTGATATTTACAAGAAGTCCCTAAGGGATTTTGAGCATTAGAACCATGTAACAAGTTCTGATCTAGCAGCAAATATTTTTTAGACAACATGGCGCCCCCTGGTCTGGAAACAGGCCTTTTACTACATGAACACAGGAAATAAAAAGGTTAAAGCTGTGTTCCCCAGAGAAGGTTTCACTGAAGTGGGTTTTAGAGAATCAGTAGGAG